>JAHWFP010215371.1:87650-154671 GCA_023313725.1 Lithobius niger
AAAGGATACTTGCTTTGAAAGAACAGGTTTTGAACAAATATTTTAACAGATTTAGTCCTGTTCTTCTATGGATATAAGAAATTTAGGGTTTAAGAAATCTTTTTTTCCCGTTCCTCGAGGTTCGATATAGGCGGTGACAACTCCACTATTTAGCTTGTTTTTGTTTCGTTATGATCTGGTGAGCTGTTATCAACCATAGTAGAAGGTGGGGTAGCTGAAATCTAAAGCACACTAACAAAAACATATACTAACGAATTCTGGGAGCGTTTGTTGGTTACTTGTATTTCATTAGGATAACATTACTAGACCATAGGCACCGGAGGGGGGGGGCATGGCCCCACTACTTTTTTAGTTTAGTCTATTTGGCCCCACCAGTTTTTCCAGTAAAAATCGCTGTATAGTATGTTTTCATTGCTTGTCTGGCTTATTTTTATTATTTTGTCCAGTGAATGGCCATTAAAAACTAATTGCTGTTAGTTTACGTATCATTGACTTCATGTAGTTTTGGTTATGGAAGCTGCGAGTCGACGACATGCTTAGTACGAAGTGAAGCGCTTGCGAGTCGTGACCTGCGTCACGTAGCGCCCAACCATTTAGCTGTTTGTTATTAGACCTTGCTTGACTTGACTTTTCGAAAGTACCGAAGGCGTGCAGTGATGTAAGCAACTATGGATTAGAAATGGGGAATACAAGCATGTCGAAATATTACGAAAGTGGGTTTGAGTACTAGGGATGAAGATTAAAGAAATAATGAAAAGTTTATTATAGTTTTTGCGTTAGATAGCCACGATCGTAATGACCAGACCAGCCATGACACAAGAACTTCACGGGAAAAAATAACCGTCTCGGACCCAGAACCAACCAGTCTAAAAGTATTTATTTTTTTTTGTTGAGTGTTAAAAAAAAAGCACCCTATGTGGTTGTCTAAACTATATTTCCAAACTTCATTAAAAATAACCCGTGGGGGGGGGGGGGGGGCAGAAATTTCGGAACCTGGCCCCACCACGTTTTTAAGGCTTGAGGCGCCTCTGTACTAGACACAAAATACCTTACAGCGTGTGACAACTGGGCAATTTTTCCAAAACTGTAACTTGGGAAACTAGCAATATAGGCTAGTTTGGATATTGCTAAGTTGCCAGGATGCCATCAAATAAAAGAAATCTTTCTGCAGTGTTAATGAAGAAGAAAGAAAAAACAACGGAAAGGGTGAATAAACACAAATACATATTATGTATTGCATCCTGTACAAAAAGGTTCGTTAAGGCATCAGTTTAGGTACCAGTAAGTAGGTTAGAAAAGTTTGAAAAGTGAAAATAAGAATTGCGCACAACTTGCTGTAATATAGAGACAGAGGTATTAGCACACATATTGCATACAATCTATTGTTCTACTTATCTGCAATACTGCAATGCGATATGATCAAGAGTGTTTTGCGCTTATGTCCTGTGGGGTACAAATCTCGTATCGTCTCCACAGAGGACCTTCAGAGAGGCTCCCTGGTAGTCGCCCCTGTCATCGATGCCTTCCTAACAAATGTTTATTATTCTTATCTTGACAGAGAAACACTACATAATTTAGCTTCTTTTGAGAATGGTCTTTAAAAATGGGTTACTCTTTGCAGGTTTGCAACCGAAAGTGGATGAAGTCAATTTGGCATTAAAAAAGGTTGAAGGTCTAATGACTGGGGTTAATCGTCATGTAGATAATGTAAAAGATCGAATTACTAATGAACTGCGGCCAAGGCTAGACACACTCCTTGCAGGGACTTCTGATGGCCTAGGAAACTTGTCAAGAATGAGTAAGATTATCTTAAAATACAACTTGATTGCTTTTGTAGCGGTATTAACCTTGATTTCAACGATTAAACTGGTTACTTGTTATTTGCAGTTGATGGTGCAAAGAAACATGTCAATACTTCCAAAACTATCGTGCAACATCTGCATCACCGCAGATTAAAACTGGCAGACCTTAAGCGCCAAATGGACGTCAATCTTAAAGCTGTGCGAGACAAAATACTATTAGCTCGCCAATCTGCTTCCAGCGTAAGTATCTGTCTTTAAGCTAGTACTGTTAATTTATTACCATACGGGTTTTATCTGTCAAATGCTCACCATAAACTCATTGAAAAATACATATGTACCGTAAATCGTGTATGAAAAACCCAGTTGAAGCTAAAGCCCACCCCCTAAAATGCTGTAAAGTCAAAATCATGAAATAGTGGAGCCCACCCCTCAAAATAGCCCCTCAAAATAGCCCACCCCTCAAAATGTCGTTTTTCTACGAAAAATTACCTAAAAGTTATATGATGTGAATAAAGATAGCGCTGCTTGCTACATTTACTGCCCCCCCCCCTCGCTCTCTGTTGTAATAGTGGACTCTTCCTTTAGCACCTGCACAAGGCCTGGGTATCTGTGACCTAAGCCTCCTCCCTTCTTCACAGCAATTAAAAGGATGAAAAAATTGGTCTTTCAGAGATCGTTTGAAAGCTTCGAATTTTCTGTAATAGATGTCCAGAAAGGATAGAAAATTGATAATGCTTGATTTAAAGCCCACCCTCCTATTTTTGCCAAATTAACTGCATAAGCCCATGGGCGTTTAATCCACAATTTACGGTATATTGGCATTTCAATGACAAAGACTCATCTTGAATCAAAACCTAAAGCCTCTGAAAGCTATGTGGCAGCCGCATTGTTAATGGTATTTCATATCGTTTTGCAGAGTCTTCCATTGTCACAAGTTTCTTTTACTCATCCTGCACGCAAAAGTGTGTACTTTTATTCCTAGCTCCAACCGTTTCTCTTTCATGCAGTGCTGAGGAAAAGAAATATGTGGTTTCTCTGTTGGTTGTGATTTGTTTCGTAGTATACTGTATAGGGGCGTACAAGTAGAATAATTTTAATTCAAGTCGAGCCGAACCGAGTTTGCAACAGATCAATCGAGTATCGAGCCGAGTTCGAGTATTTGCTTAACATACTTATTTTGTAAGTGTCTTTTTTTTATCTGTCAATGTAATAACAACTAAGATGCTGCTTAACGGACTGTGCTGGTCAATGTCTGCAACCAAGTGTACCAGTTTTTAGAATATAACTTTAAAATGGTTTTAGCTAGTAAATTTTAATTTGCTGCACTGGAAAGCTCTCATTGAAACGATGAATTTGGTATATTTGAACATCAAAATAGGTAAAAAAAAATTGGTGAAGTTATCGCATTTTACCGGATTTGAGTTTGGTTGGGATAAATCAATTTGAGTTTGAACAGATGGGAAACTCGACTCGAACTCAAAACTTTCAAGGTTCGCGCACCCTTAAACCATGCGCCACAGCTGTTTGCCGTGACGCTCGTTTCACATGACTGGGCTAGTCCACTCAGACGGCCAAAGCAGCTATTCTGGTGTGTCAGTGGCTAACTCATGATGACATTACGGCAAACAGCCATGGCTTGTGAATACTGTATTTAGATAGAATTTATCTGCTGATTTGGGTGTTTTACACGCATCTTCTACGCCAATTCGACAGTCCAGGAAACAAAAATGCACTATTTCAAAACTAGTATACTTTACCAGCATTCTGCAATTTTTCGACAGACTCGATACTTGTCTGTCGTCATCAGGCACTATAATTTCCTAAAACTTTTTCAAACTACATCGTTCCATGGGGGAATCACTTTTTGAACATAGCGCTAGTGCTCGTGCTTGGGTTTATTGCCCGTATTTGTTGGGCCACAAATGTTTTGTAAGTGTTTGCAGAATACTGGTAAAGTATTCTAGTTTCTGAAATACTGTAGTGCATTTTTGTTTCCTGGACTGTTGAATTGTTAAAATAAACTTTCTGAGTAATGTTAGTTTGTTAAATGATTTTTTTTTTTTTTTTTTTGTGTGGTTTAGATACGATTTCTAAAATGGACTATCTAAAATGGAGAATGTTTATTTTACAGATAAAAATATCTCTGAGCGATAAAGATGGTGAATGTGTCAGGTCATTTCAACCTGACGTCGAACCTTCTACGACATCAAATATTATTCTGATTTATGCTATCCCATCGGAACAGAATGACAGTCTTCTGTTCTACTTATCAAACTCCAAACAGGTAGGCTTATTGAGCTACAAAACTAGTTGTAAAGGTAATTATGATTTGAACGTGGTAGCAAAATCCTTCAGAATATTTATTTCCTCTAACTAGCAATAGTCATGTTATTGAAAGTTGCTGTAGAAAATTGATTGAAAGATTGTCCTCTTTACGTAACGTATCTCGGAATGGCATTAACAGAAAGTGAATTATTATAAACCTCAATATTATGTTACTATTCCTTGCAATTACACTTAAAGGAAGGATTTACTTGGCAGCACAAACGACAAACAAGAATGGAAATAGAAAACGTAGATTTATTGACACAATGGCTACAAATTCAATAACCAAAATAATAAAAATTCTAAAAATACACTTTGGCACAAACTGGGGGCTGACTCAGTCCTATCGGCTTGACCAAGACACAGCGTCCGACTGCGCGGGCCCTTAGGGCTCAGTCATAGAGAGGTAGCGTGGCTGACCCGAACTACAAAAGCGCCAGGCCCGGAACAGTGGAGATGTGTTTGGAGGCATGCGAGTCCTGATACTTCACGCGGGAAGGACGAGGAAGCCCGGAAGCCCACACCCGACAAGACGAAGTCAGTCCCAAGATGAAAAGGCTAAGAATAATGGAGGAGAAGGGGTGGCGGTAGGTAAAGCGTGCGTCACTTGACAGCGTTGGCACAACACTGACCTCTCACCTCAGTGACCTTACGTGCCCAAAATGAGGTCAATATCTGCGGCTGTAAACAACAGAGGGGACAGGAAAGGTTCGTTTGTGCTGCCAACCAAACTCAACCCACTGAAAACACTAGCTTACAATTTACTTGGCAGCACAAACGACAAACAAGAATGGAAATGGAAAACGTAGATTTATTGACACAATGGCTACAAATTCAATAACCAAAATAATAAAAATTCTAAAATGCACTTTGGCACAAACTGGGGGCTGACTCAGTCCCATCGGCTTGACCAAGACACAGCGTCCGACTGCGCGGGCCCTTAGGGCTCAGTCATAGAGAGGTAGCGTGGCTGACCCGAACTACAAAAGCGCCAGGCCCGGAACAGGGGAGGTGTGTTTGGGGGCCAGCGAGTCCTGATTCTTCACGCGGGAGCAGGAAAAATAAAGATCACTCTGAGGCTTGAACACTGCACTAAAATGGGAACTCCATAGAAGAAGCTGATTATTGGCACATGGAGATTTCCCCGTTGTAGGCACCATATGCTGGGCCACAAATTGGCACTAGGCCATGCAACAAAGCAAAATGAGCCCAAGCACTGACAGGAAGGCTTAACTTCCATGAAAGCCATGTGCAAAACACTGGAAGCAACTGCACGGAAAAGGTGAAGCACTGAAATGAACCAAAAAAATAATGCCTGATGCATGAAACTGGACGCACTGCACTGAAACACAAAACACCCACTGGTGTGGTAAAACGCAGCTGGAGTAAAAAGAAGAACTAACTAGTGCGACGAAGCACTAACTACTGGTGAAAGTGTGCTGCGGGGTGACGGGTTTCCAGTGATGTTTTCCTGGTCGAACACATGCGTCACTGTGCATCTTGAAGTGTGTCGAGATTTGTATGTATATAACGACAGTAGCAATTAGACGACCAGCGACCCAAAGTCTGAATCAAATGGTCTTTTACTCGAGCTGCTGCCGCTGCGGTAGCTGCACCGATTCGAAAAGAGTGTCGATTGTTACAATAGAGGGTCTCGTCCAAACCAATCTTGTGAGAAGTGTCTTGAGCTTGTCGATAAAAAACTTTCGTGTGAGAGGTGAACCTTCATCTTGAATGAAAAAAGCACTATCATTCTTAGTACGCATGTTGCTCGTCAAGGCACGGTATACAGATAAGGCACGCACTAGGCAGATAGTTGTGCCTGTACAAAAAAGGTGTATGGTTACTCGTGGCGGAAAGGGTCATTTTTTGAAGAGCATAGCGTAATCGATGCTCGTTTTGCATTGACATCGACCTGGACACGAGACACAGTCAGATCTACATTGGGGTTAAACCTGGTCTGTACTGTGAACTCCCCGCAGCGAAGGAACGCAAAGAACGCCACGGTGCAAACTGCCTCTAAGAGTACATCGACGAAAGGCGAGAAGAGTCCTCTCCTCAGTGCCTGTACCATGCGGCTTAACAGTTCAAAGGTAATAGGCAACCGAGGTTTCCGGTTAGTTGCTGCTAAACGTTTCACTGCACGTAGTACTGTAGTGAGTCCCGGAAGCGGAGAGCCTGTAGCATCACACAGTGGATTGCTGAAACCATTGCGCACGAAGGAGAAACGAATTCCACATAAGTATAATTTAATAGTGCCATGCTTAAGGGAAAGGGTTCGGAAGCAGTGAGCCACGAAGTAAATCAGTAGACGTTCATTCGCAGGTGGGAGTTCTGTACACCAGGTCAGTCTGTGAAGAGTAAGAAAATGAACATAACGTTTGAACCCGTGCTATAAGCTTGTTGCATGCTTCCTGCAAGTGATGCCTGAGACAATTGCTGTACGGTTTCCGTCAGCGCATGATTACTTGGGAAAAGCAGGGGCAGCTTTCCGGTATTGGGCTGGCTTGAGGGACGAGTCGCCGAAGTCTGTCCATCTGAAACCGAGAAAGCGAATCAGCAACATTATTTCCAACACCTGGGACGTGCATGGCAGCAATAGTGTAGTTTCCATGCAGAGCATTCCATGTGAGATGCCGCATTAGTAACATGATAGAGGGGATTGGTGATCTTCCTTTATTTAGGATGTGAACAGTGGCTTCATTGTCGCACATAAAAAGGATTTTCTTTCTAGGCTACTTCTCTCCCCAAAGACATGAGGCAACAACAATAGGGTACAGTTCGAGTAGGGCCATGGAAATTTCTTTCTGGGGTAGATTTAGGATCTCCTGTGGCCAATGTTCTGCAAACCAGCAACCCACAAAATAACCCCCAAAACCGACCGTGGATGCCGCATCTGTAAAAATCTGAAGATCGGGAGCTCTCGTAAAACAAAGTTCTTGAAACAAGAAGATGCCGTTCCACTCAGTAAGGAAGGTACCCCACATAAGCAGCTCTCTCCTGCAATTAGCATTGAGGGAAACATGATGGTGCAGCCTACGTACACTCTTGGCCAGACTCGGTAAACAACCTACAAAAGAACGCCCTGCAGGAATTACTCTAGTTGCAAAATTAAGGTGTCCTAAAAGACACAACAGCTCTCTTTTCGTGCAACGTTTGCTTCCGTAGAAAGACACAAGTAATTCGCTGATTCTCTGCAATTTGTCAGGTGGCAGGCGTGCTTCCATTTTCTGCGTATCTAAAATTATGCCAAGAAATTCAAGTTCCCTAAGGGGCCCAATGGTCTTGCCTGGGGATAATGGGATATTCAGCTTTTTAAACAGGAGGGTTAGTACTGCCATAGTACGCAGGCCATCCTCCTCCGGCAAGTCCAATGTCAGAAAATCGTCTAATAAATGGAGGATGTTAGCGACACCATAATTATGCTCTGCAATCCAACAAATTGCTGTAGAAAGTCTGTCAAACATTTTAGGGCTTGACCTTACCCGAACACCAGTCGTGTAAAAAAGAAGTATTCTTCCTTCCACTTGATTCTGTGAAGGTGCCACAACTCTGGCCTAATTGGCATCAGTTTGAAAGCATCCGTGATATCTGCTTTGCAAAGAAAAGTTCCCTGACCTAGCTGTGAAATAATCCTGATGGCATCGTCCACTCTAGTGTAAGAGAGCGAGAATATAGATTTATCAATTAAATCATTAAGACTAGAATTGTAAGGATCGTTGTGTGGGGATGACAAGTCAACGATCAATCTTTTCTTGAACGAATATTTTCCCGTGGCGATACCTATCGGGTTAATTCTATAAGTATCGAACGGTGGCTTGTCAAAAGGACCTAACAGAAAACCCTTCTTAACTTCGTCTGCAACGAGGGCAGTGACAACATCAGATTCGCTCATGGCAGACAATAAATTCTTGCATTCAGTGACCCCGGTGGTAATTGTTCAATCCCTGTGTCGAAACCAAAACGAAAACCATCAATAAGATCGTTACTTTCATCCTGGTTAGGGTGTAAAGAGAGTTCCTCCTGAAGTGCTTCAATGCAGACTGGTGTTGTCACTGTGTTAAGACAAGGTTGCAGTCATGGCGCGTTTGAAGGTCTAGTGGACTCTGCAGATTTGCAGGCTACAGCACTGTGCAAGTTCTTACATTTAGAGCACGCATGGAGCAGGGCACATGTGCGTCGAGTACAACCTCGTTCCGAGTTGTAGTTGCAAATTTCTGCATCCTTATGGAAAACACGAGGCCTCCCATGCCTATCGTTGCTCGATGGCTGGTTTGTTGCAACGCGCGGAAATGTGTGCAAGGATCCTACTGCTCGTTGTCCCTTATTGGCTGCCACTCCGCCTGAAGATATCTGTTGCTGGGGACACATAGTGGTAGTGTGGGCAATGCTGCTGCATACTCCGCAAGACGAAACTCTCTGACCAGCAAAAATGGCATTGAAAAGAATGCTATCACGAATGCTCCAGTCCACAACTACGTTGCTTTGGCGAAGAATGGCTGCAGCTTTGCTAGAAAAGGCGATGTGGTACTGGTAAAATCCATTTCCACGAAACTGCTGCGACATTTGTTGCACATCTCTAAGGTACATGTCCATCTCTATATGCCTTTCTGGGTAAACGTCGCACAAAATCGATTTATAAATGCTAAAACCCATAACAAATTCTTCCACCGTAAGTGGCCGTTGCAAACGATTTTAAATTGATGACAATCCCGTCTGATGTTTCTACTGTACGGACAGCCTCAGGAAATGCTCCATGGTTAGAAGGAAAAATAAGCAGCGCTAGATTAATTTCCTTACCTTCGATTATATCACGTCGAAGTTGTGGACTAATTGTTACTACGTGGGCAACAGAGTCGGCAGCTATTCCGGAGCCAAAACCAGTTGTTGAAAAATTGCGCACGGGATCTCTGGAAAAGCGATCGTAATTATTTGCAACGAAATTGGAAGTCACGTGCTTTTGTTGTGGTCTTCGTACGGCCGCTGCAGACGACAGCGTGTAGGTTTCTGGAAACGGAAGTACTTCCGGTGCTGCTCCGATGCGATGCGCGTTGGTGAGAAACCCGGATGCGATGACGTCACGGGCTTGGTCATGGCTGACTGCAGATGGACGCGTTGCTGCTCTATCTTGTTGAAGTGCATCGAATCTTTGGCGTAGATCGTTGTAATCTTATCGCATTGATTCCAAAACTGCATTCATGTCGCCCTCTCTAATACCTGCACTGCTTGCTTCCGTGATTCGAGCGTTTGAAATTTCACGTAGATCCGACGTGTTTACCTGGTTGGGGTTATTGACCTCGCAGTCTGTGTGTACTGCTACTGGCGAGTTTGATCGGGAGATTACGGGAGTTGCGGTGGGAAATCTTTGATTTTCTCGATAAAGTTGCAACATGTGCTGCCTCCGAAATCCTGTCAGGATTTAATTCCCGTGGCGGCCAGCTTCGTTTTAAGTTCGTCAGCAGTCAAATTTTCCAGTAGAGTTTGGTCCAGAACTGTTCCCTGCGTCTTGGCTGGTCGACCCCGCTGTTTGGAGGGGCTTGGTGAATCGGTGGTGTCGTTTCCTACTCGTTTCGAATTTTTTTCTGCATCGCAGACGTAATAAAAAATAAAGCTTAAACGAAAGTCAACAGCTTAACAAAAGCATGCGTCACTTGACAGCAATGGCACAACACTGACCTCTCACCTCAGTGACCTTACGTGCCCAAAATGAGGTCAATGCCTGCGGCTGTAAACAACAGAGGGGACAGGAAAGGTTCGTTTGTGCTGCCAACCAAACTCAACCCACTGAAAACACTAGCTTACAATTTTTTTTAGTCTTCTGCCGCTTATACCGATAATACTGATAAAACGTTTTATTTTTTTAAGACCCGTGAACTGATGTTATAAAGGGTTTTTGCTTTGTAATCTTTTTAAGTTCTCAAAAGAAACATCCTCCCTTAATGAAGCTCGGCTTTTGCTTAGTTATCAGTGCCACCCATTGATTAGAGAGGATTGGGTTTAATTTTAACGTCAACTGAATGTGACAGTTTTGGCTTTTAACTATACTGTGTCCGCAACAAGAAAGCGCGAAGGAGCCAACATGCTCTATGTTGGAGGAGCATATTTTCTTGGAGTGGTTCCTTGCACTTATCCACAGTCCAAAGGACAGTGTTTTCTCCATGTGTTAGCAAACTGAATGGACTATAATCAAAAGGTGACAGAATGTTTCTTAGTTTTAATAACTAAGAAACATTTGTGGTAGAATGTTGACTACTCTTCCCTTGGCATGTTCATTGTGTACTACCACACAAATAATAAAAAGAATTACTACGTAAAAACAATAAGCTGCAGATGGTAAAATAATGTTTACCATCCATGGCACGTTTCATCTAAGTTAATAACTGTACATGACGAATTACCTCACAAATGTCTCACCTAGCTAAAAAATCGGCGACACTGGGCAACGTTTTCTGGATAGTCATGTAACGTTTCCTGTTGTCACACAAGGAATCGATGTGAAAACACTGCACTATACCACACACAATTGAGGAAACTAGTCCACTTTACTTTTCTATGGAAATTCAGTCAAGTACAGGTATAGTGGAGTGTTTTTACATCGATTCCTGATATGTTTTAAATTCGCTACAGTAAACACCGGCTGCCGGTATTTTCCATCATTTTCTGTTGTCTTTTTCCCTACTACTGAAGTTGTGTTAGTGAAACCCATTTCGGTTTTCTGCTATGCTGGTTGACAATTTTTCCCAGAATGCTAAGAGCAGAGTTGAACTGGAACTGATAACCGCTATTCTTTATAGGCTCTTCCCAGGTTTCTAATCAAGCACAGAGTATCAACTAATTTTTCTTCCAATTTTATATATTGTGGCATCTTGGACAGTAACATCTGGTGCTGAACTTTGTTTAAAATCTTCGTGTCTAGAGCATCTACATTTGTCATTGTTCATTGTTCAACTTTCATTATATAGCCAGGGTTCGTATGCTAAATGGAAAAAAACCTGAAATTTAGTTATCCATTTTCCAGTCCTTTAAAAGTATGGAATTCTGACAGATCTTTCAATAAGCCTTCTTTCTTGTAAATGTAAAAGCACTCATCTACATTTCTCTATTTGGATAATTAAAAGAATTAAGTCTCATTACCACCCACACCAAATTTCCTCTTTTACCTCCTGTTGTAAGATTTTGGTTGTTTTGGTTTTGGTTGTAGCATCGGTTATACTTTTAAATAACTTTTTAATTATCTTTTGTAGAAATTCTCTACGTTTTCATTATTATCCTGTGATGGAAACATGGCATAGAAAATCGAACTACTATTTGGAATTTGGTTTAGATGATGAGGTACAAACCCCGACAGCCCTTCGTGTATACTCATAAAAAAAAAGTTGTGGCTAGAGCCTGTTGTATTCATGCAAAAAAAATTATTATAACTTATTTAAATTTTTGCCAGTTTCTTTATTTGTATGGTATTGTTGTTTGTCTAATTTATTATGAAACCTATGTCAGAACTACTGTCTGCAATCATTAAGCTATCATGTTTCTAGCTATGCACTTGTTAACTGTACTCTGTTTTTTTCTGTTTCCTTCCATGTTACTTATTGTGTGCTCTGGCTGGTTCTGCATCACGTATAGGCTGATGAACCGGTAAGTACGCACATGAGGTGCCCTAGTAGGATGTGCGATACTCGACAAAATTCTAGCCACGCTGAGTATGCAATGTGAACTCAAACTCGGCTCGTCGCTTGCGTCCATAATCTAAAACTCAAATCTGGTGAAAATTCGGTAACTTGTCCAATGTTTGACCGATTTTGACATTCTAATATACCAGACTCATTGTCTCGATGAGAGCTTTCTGGTAATGTAAATTAATATCCACTAGTTCAAGCCATTTTTAAGTTATAGTATAGTAAAAACAGGAAAACCATTTGTTACACGTTCACCCAAAGTAACTCGTGTTCACCAAATCTCCTAATTTAGCTCAATACTCGACTCTTAAGTTGCAAACTCGGCTCAACTCGACTCCAATTAAAAGTATTCTACTCGCACAACCCCTATCCCTGCGTTCTATTTCTGAAATGTTACGAGTAAATTATTTTTCTTTCATCTCGTAACTCTTACGTTCACACTTCAGTGAGAAAGCATCGTATCTGTGTTATGTGCTAAACTATATAAAAAAGGGTACACAACTACTAAGGCTATATTTATCAATCTTATTTCTACCCATCCAACGGCACAGCTTTATCTTAATTCGCTTTTCATTGTTGGCGAAATGTGGTGGGCGGCAGGGATTCTCTCCCCCTCCCCTCCCTCCCACGTCACACCAACTCAACAGAGCCCTTTGCGTCTGTTATACAATTTGCTCCGGTTTATACTTGGTCTTCCACCCAGATGCAGTGCAGGCTCCATGTGTATCATCCTACATGTATCGAATTTTGGCAAGTTTCGACAAAAAAGAACATAGTTTCTCTTGAAGGTTACATGAGTTCTTCAATTCCCTCGCAAGAGCATAGTTGACAGCGTCCTCCCTAGTGTCTGGTAACTCTGTCAACATGTGACAGCTCCCTTCACTGGAGTGTGTTGTGTGCCAACAGTTCACTTTCTAGCCACATATACTTCCTTTTTTCTAGCTTTTAACATTTAAAATGCTCTATTCGCTGTCGAAACACTTCAAGAGTTTCCTACTGTTCCTCAGCATGCCCTTGGGTACGATCGCATCCATGAAACTAGCATCAAGCGGCCGATCGCCACTTTTTCGTGACTGGGGTCATAGTGGACGCGCCTGTGTAATCTCACTGTTTGTGTGTTTTGCAAACCGTTGTGTGTGCCTCATGGGAAAAAATGATATATCCGTTGGATCTGCGGTCACCGGTTAACCGTTAAATGCCACATTTACCGATCACATTCCGACGCACAGATCGAAGGTTTTGTAGTAACCTGGCGTAAATCGGGCCAAAGTGAGGTGCAGATACAGAGAAAGAAGTAATGTGGCAGGAAACAATCCTCAATGACGATCGTTTGGTGAAAGAAGGACTTGTGCCAGACCAGGATTTTTTGCCTGATGCAGAGCCACCATTGTCTGAGGACGATCTGTCTACAGATGTTTCTACCCCGTCCAGCCAAGAATTGCATGTCTTTTTAAATACTCCCGGTCAAGTGGCTGGCTTCAAGGCTAGAATGGAGCCTGTTTTTTTGTGGCGTCGAAGCAAAACCTTCGTCCATTCCTAGCAAAATCGAGAGCGTATTCAATACCAAGTCACTGCCTGCTTCATGCCTTTCAAGCGAATTCCCTTAATCCGCTGTCGGCCACACCTTGGCCAGTGGCCTTGGATGACCACTTCACCACATCTGGGCCTTACATTACCAATATGATTTTGCAACAGCCTGTCAGTGCCCCCTCGCCATTCTAAAATTTCTCTCGGGGAAAATTTTAATAATACAATCCCATTGCCGGAACAAGGTGTTTTGCTTGTGCTTACCCATGAAGACAATCCTCATCAGGATGTAGGGGCGACAGGGATTCTCTCCCCCTCCCCTCCCTCCCACGTCACACCAACTCAACAGCATCGGGGTGTCGGACGTCGATAGTCCCATGGACACACACCGGTTTGCCTCCAGCATCTCACCATCTCAAGGAATTACTTTTTCGGCTGCTAGCACGATGATGCCGGAGGGTTCCCCCCACCTTGCCCTCCATTCTTCAGGGCGTCGCCTGGTGGTGGCAATCGTCGGTCGGGCCCCGACAGGACAACCGACTAGGACCTCCCGGGTTGTCATCATTCCGAACACACACTTCACACAACGAACAGCATTCTTCCAACCCAAGCCGACGGTCGCCAGCAAGTCGTCAGTCGCCAGCAAGTCGACGGTGGCCCACAAGTCGTCAATGGCCCGCAAGTCGTTAGTCGCCCGTAAGTCACCGGTCGTCCCGCCAGTCGATCGCCCACAAGTTGTCGGTTGTCCGCAAGTCGTCGGTCACCCATTGAACGACAGTCACAGAACTTTAATATCAGTTTTTAAGTTTCATTTGGTTTTCAGAATGAAAAACCAAACTCCATTCAAAAACGCAAGTCTGGCTCACTAATGGCTACCAAGCATGTGTTGTTTGTTTACTACATCCACCTGCTCCATGGCAGCCAATAAATGACTGAGGGAAAAGCAAAGGAAACGGTTGGTGAATCCAATCCATGCGGACCAATACCCGGCCTTTAATGTTTACAATTACGTAGGAATAACGATGGAGATCACGTATGCTATTAAATCGCCTATTACACGCCCATGGGCGACTAAAATTAATTCGATAAAAAAGTGAAGGGGCGTTAACAAAGCTAAAACAAGATTTCTGACCTTTGGGGGTATATTTCTGTATATTTGGGGGTGGCCGTTTAGGCCTAAATCCATCATGGTAAAGTTAATTATTCACGTGCGTGATCTGGGTTCAATCTAGCATTAACACAATCTTTTTTTTTAGTGAATCGTAAAATTGACTAAAAGCTTATCAAAATCAACGTTTTAACCCTTTAAATCTTGGTTGTTCTGCAGCAAAATTAACGAAAATATTCATAAATTTAACGAAATCAACATTTAATCCAACACGATTCACGGTTGCATTTGTAATCACAGAAAAGTCGGCAATATTAGGCCTACACGATCGATCATTGATGTGCGTAATATGGCTTTAGTCTAGCGAAAACGCTATACCTTTTTCTCATTTATTCTCAAATTTAGTTTATTGGATCATCCTCCTTCCAATATCTAACCTAATTCAAAGCTAAAATTAATTTCTAACCATCACAAACCTCCAAAACAGACAACGTGATTCACCACCGTAAAACGCGTGTGTTGACACATTTATCACCATTCAGTTATATATTGTCGTCCAAGACGAAAGTTCCAGCGGAAGTGGACGCGTAGGTCTGGACCCGAGGAGCCTCAGTAGTGGACGCCGAGGTTCCACGCGTTTAGACTCGGGAAGTGCTTGAAACATCCAATCCATCGTGTCTGTTATGACGAGACTCTGATTGGCGTTTTCCGGTCGTGAATCGCGTGTCTGTTTTGGAGGTTGGTGATGGTTAGAAATTAATTTTAGTTTTGAATTAGGTTAGATATTGGAAAGCGAATGATTTAATAAACTAAATTTTAGAATAAATGAGAAAAAGGTATAGCGTTTTCGTTAGACTTAAGCCATATTACGCACATCAATGATCGATCGCGAAGGCCTAATATTGCCGACTTTTCCGTGATTACAAATGCTCCCATGAATCGTGTTGGATTAAGTGCTGATTTCATTAAATTTATGAATATTTTCGTTAATTTTGCTGCAGAATAACCAAGATTTAAGAGGATGAAACGTTGAATTCGGTAAACTTTGTCAATTTTAGGATTCACTAAAAAAAAGATTGGGGGGGGGGCGTTAATAAGGCTATTACACAATTTCTGACCTAAAGGTATTTTTGGGGGGTGGGCGTTACCAATGCCAGGACGTTTATTAGGCTATTTACGGTAATAAATAAGCCAACAGTGAGAGTGCTGCTACCCCCTCCAGTTAAGGGTGAACTCCATCGCGCCCGTCTCTGGAAAAAATTCAAGAACTCTTAGAATCTATACGAAGCATGACTTTTCGGCGTTCAGCTTCCACAAGAGAACTTTGTGGTTTAATTGGGGAAATGGATTCAGTTGTGAGGCTTGTGCCCCTGGGAACGTGGCACAGTACAGAGCTTGCACTGGTTCTGGAAGGTTCCATGGACAAAGAAGACATCCTGGGAAGATTAGATCACCCTGTAGAACCTCCCAATTCTGGAACTGCAGTGGTGGTTGGAAGAGACCAACCTCACCATAGACGTTTTCTTACACGACCTACCCGTGTCAAGTTTTCTTCACGGATGCAGGAAAGAAGGGTGGAGTGATCACATGGGCAACATGGAACTGGCAGGGACAACTTAGAGCTACGGGAGGTTCGACTGGCAGTTCTTCACTGGAGACACTCCCTGGTGGCAAGACAGTTGTCATCATGCCAGACAGCCATTGCATACATGAAAAAAGGTGGAGGACATACTCCCTATCGTCTCACAAAGAGGTCTGCCCTGTTCACAATTTGCCAGGAGCACAACATTTGCCTAATCCTGAACACATCTCGGGCATGCTGGGTGTCTGGGCGGACCAGCTGTCCACACGGAATAAAATCGTCCCTGCGAATTGAGTCTTCACCAACCAGCCTGCGAAGCAATATTCCAGCTCTAGGACCGACCACTCGTGGTCGTATCTGCCACTTTCCTGAATGCTCGGCTACCAAATTATGTGTCACCCTTGAACACGGGCTACCAAAGCACTGAGCATCGAGCGGACAGGCGTATCTCTTCACACCGTTTACCCTGCTGAGACAGGTCCTGAACGAGATCTTCAGGTTACCAGGCTACTTTGTTCTCATAGCACCTCGATGGCCTGCAACGACCTGGTTCATGGACCTCCTAGAGCTCCTCAAGGAAGGTCCGATTCAGTTTCCACTCCGTGACCCGAACCAGGGAAAGACGAAGCACCAACAACCGTAGTATGCTTCATCTTCACGCGTGGAGACTGTAACGGGGAAACGCAGAGCATCTGACAGCTCCACTGAAGTGGGTCAGACATTCATCTTTTGCCATCGTTCCGCCACTATGAAAGTTTACAAGGCCAAATAGAAATTCTGGTTCTCTTGGTGCATGGAGAAGAAGATCGACCCATGCGATTCCCCAATCGCACACTTCGCAGATTCCTCTAAGAGCTTTTTGATAAAGTGTCTTTCAGTGACGGCAGTTAAAGCGTACCAGTCCACCATTAATTCAGTTCTGGGACTCTACGGCAGGACAGACATCACTGATAGCTTAGTGATCTTCTGCCTTTATTCAAACCCCAGAGGTCCTGGGTTCGAATCCGGCCTCAGCCACCCCTGGCATTTTCGGGAAGTGAAGGGCCCTGTGATGTCTCGTGCTCATGTCAATTGTGGCATGTAAAAGAACCTAGGAATTTCCGATAGGATTTACCTAGGAAAATTGTCCCTCTCTCCTTCTGGCACAACGGCAACGGCTGGGAGCGCGTCAAAAAGCTAAGCCTTATTCAAGCCTTTGAAAACAAGAAACCAAGGACAAGACTCCTATTTCCAATATGGAACCTTCCACACGTAAGGTAAATTCACCCTATGAGCCGCTGGGTAACGCATCACTGCTCACCCTGTCACAGTGAATGGTTTTTCTCCTAGCCGTGGCCACTCCGCTCGGCAGAGCAACATCACCACCTTCTCCAGACACAAGAGATGCTTCAGGTTTAGGAAGGGCGAGAGATGTGGCGGACATTCATAACCCGTTGTTCGAGAGCCGATACATTAAAACAAGATGACGCGCCCACCTTAAATGTACCATTGTGCAAGCTCTTACACCCCTGGCTCGAACTTGTCGACGTACATCCCTTTGTTCCTTTCATTCGACTCCAACTTACAAAAGCAACCGTATGGACCAAGCTTCTCCCCCTCTGAGATTGCACAATCTATCGTCTTAGGCTTAGGCGCGCTTATGAATCTTCGGTGGGTGGTCCTGACATCCCCAGGACCTCACAGCCCATGAACTCCGCGCCGTCTCCACCTCCTAGGTGTTGACCACTGGTATCTCGAGCGGTGAGATCACAGCAGATCCAGAAGATTGCGACTGGAAACACCGATCTATGTTTATAGGACACTATTACTGAGAGCTTGGTGACGTCTTCAGCTGTACGTCCCATAGCTCCATGGTGGTTGCTGGAGCAACCAAGAGGTAAGATTGAAAGTAGTACTATCAGTTTGCTAACCTGTCTCAGCATAGGTTCGGCTTGACACACATCCAGTTGGACGAAGTAAGCACGAAAAAGGGGAAGTATTTTTGGATAAAAATTGAAAACGGAATTTTAACGATAAAATTAGTGTTTACTTATCTTATAATACTTACCTTTGGTAACCACCCTCCGGCCCCATTCGACCCGAACCTGTCCCAGGTCTGCGAATGGTCACAAACAAACAAAAAAGTGATTATTTGCCGGCTGCATGGTACTGGCGTCGTGCAAGCGATCGTGCCCGATGGCGTGCTGAGGAACCATAGGAAGTAAGTAAGCCTAACGGCTTATTTTGTGAGGAACCATAGGAAACTCTTGACCGGTTTGATAGTGAATTGAGCATTTTAAATGTTAAAATTAAAAGCTAGAAAAAAAGATAAGTATTTTAGGCTAAGTAAAAACTAATTTTATAAGTTAAAATTCCGGTTTTTTTTTTTTTTTGCTGTTTCTTGTCTTTTGTAAAAATATCCAGATTGTGATTTTTCTGTAGTTCCCTAGTAGTAGTAGTACTCATACATACGAACCCATGAACGTTAAAAATACGTAAAGTTCTATTTCATAAAATAGGTTAGGCATAACATCTATAACACGAAACTTTAAATTTTATTCTTTAACTTGGCTCAAACATTCAAAGTAAGAAATTAAATAATGTAGTAGTGCAGGAAGGTGACGGTGGGAGGGAAAATAAATAATAGAATTTTGAATAATAGAAATAATAGAACTTAGTAATGGGTTTTTACAAGCATGTTATAAATTCCTTAAGAAAATGTGAAAAAAAACTCCAAAAGCCTGACACGGCAGTGATGTGTGGAAAAATGCTTTAGCTCGGATACTGCTGAGGCAGCTGACAGCGTTCCCCCAGATCCCCTAGCTGGCTTCTTCGGCACCCTGAAATTTTTTTCCTACTGCGTTACTGGCTAAAAGCAGTAAGCAAGGTTTTCGATTTCCTTGCAAGTACAGCCAAGTTGGGGAGGGGAGGAGCAACTGCAGGGAAGGTGCGAGATGCTGCCAGATAAGTGGTGAACTTCTTTTTAACGATTGTTCTCGCCAATGACAGACCTATACCTGCTACCAACCTTTTTTTTAAAATTACATTATTGTAAAGATTTTCTAGACTTCCCAGCATCATTCATTGTGTTTAAAAAAGTTATACAGCAATGTAGTGTCACAATGGGCCGCTTGGGAACTCTGGGAACAACAGGAAGGCCCCCTCAGAAGAACTTTAAAAAAATAATAAGTTGTAGGGAAACGTTTCAAATTCACGCCTATTTCGTAAAAATACAGTAGCTTCCACCCTCGAGGCCTTTGTTAAAATCCCTCCAAAAATATTTTTGCACAAGTTGAAAGGGATTCTTATGAAAATTGCGTACCTAAGATGCAGGAAAATGTTTAAAATTCAAGCATATTTCTTAAAAATACGGTAGCTGGACCATTCTGGCAAAAGCTTACAGTTATACCCCAGCCCTTTTTACGAAGGTCTCTCCCCCCCCCCCCCCCGAAATCTCGAGGCCCATGCCCAACATTCCCAGGAAGGCTCGACCCCTCCCAATCCAACCCTGTAGCAATGGGTGTGGGTAGGGGACGGGGGTCACCATTGTGTGCTGGTCCCAATGGGGAGGACTACTGTAGAAAAGGGTGGGAAAGGGTTTAGAGCAATAGGCTTTTAGTAGCAAAGTTACTATCATGAGTAGTACAGAAACGTGTTAGCCAAAAGTTGGAAAAAAAATTCTTAAGGGTGCGGCATGCCTTTATAAATGACTTACAAGAAATGTTGCATGCCTCAGCAGTGTAGACGCTGAGCTCGTTCGTAAAAGATCGTTTTTATACATTTGATATGTTTAACTATTGATCCAACAGACCACGAAATCCCGTAATAGGCAGCGATAACAATGAAGTACAAACACAATGGTAATTTTAAAATGGCTGCTTTTTTTAGCTTAAACGTGTGCTGAACGGGTTTAGTTGTGCCTGTTTTGAACAGGTTCTTTTTGTGAGAATGAGCGTTTTAAACGGACCTATTAGAAGTTTTGTGGAGAACTCTCATAGTAGCAGACGACTGTTTCCTGTATTTAAATTGTGCTTGTTGCAAAATTTGTATTAAGGATAACAATTATAATAACAGACATTATACCACGGCTGTGACGTCACGCTAACTCAATACCATGATAAATTTATGTAGGTTAAATCCCGTTAACTGTGAGCGGAAGTGTGCGTCATCGCAAAAAGTGTGGGTTATCAAGTTACCCCACACTTTTGCCGATAACCCACACTTTTGACACTTCCAGATCACACGACCGGGAAGGAACACACCAACAACCAAATACAGCGTGCAAAAAAAACGTAATGCAATAAAAACGTACAAAAGGAATTACTTAAAAGGAATGAAACTCTCACATGTCTGGTCCATACCTAAGCTTATTTACTCCGCGTAATTCTCCCCCGCCGCTCCTCCCTCCACAAACTAAAATGCATCAACCTTCATTCATACCGATACCCTATTACCGTACTTTTTTAACAATTTTCAAACTACAAATGCACAAAATGAATTACGTACCTTCCCAGAATGTCCTTGCACTATGTCTTTCTATCCCTGCGTCTTCTTATCAAAGTTTTTGCATTCCGAAAAGCTTCGAAAACCCTAGCAAACTTGCTAGCGTGAAAAATGGCGAAACGACGCGTTCGTCTCCTTCCCACCCACTCTCCCTCTCTCCACAAAGTTGCCGCAAAGGACTCGTCCGTCTACCAACAATCCACCCTCCATAAACTAAAATGGAATGACTTTCATTCATGTCGAGATACTGATTGATCACCGTTTTAGTGAAGCAATTTTCACAAAACACAAACACGTTTTACTGTACAAGCTAGCTTGACGTCCTAACCATGGAATAAAACTTATAGGTGAGAATCGAGCGGGTATTGATTTTTAACCCACGGCTGCAATTATTGGTCTAGCTCTCGTATGCAAGCAAATGTCTCGGGCTTCGCCCTCGACCTGTGCATACTCGAGCTCACAGCTGTGGGTTAAAACTCGATACCCGCTCGATTCTCACCTATAACTATTAGCGTAAATCGTGGATCAAACGCCCATGGGCTTATGCAGTTAATTAGGTAAAAATAGGGTGGGGGGCTTTAAATCAAGCATTATCAATTGTCTAACCTTTCTGGACATCTATTACAGAATTCGAAGCTTTTTAACGATTTCTGAAAGACCAATTTTTACATCCTTTTAATTGTTGTGAAGAAGGGAGGAGGCTTAGGTGAGAGATGCCGAGGCCTTGGGCAGGTGCTAGAAGCTAAAGGAAGAGTCCACTATTACTACAGCGAGGGAGAAGGGGGCCAGTAAACATAGCGAGCAATACTATCTTTGTTCACATCATATAACTTTTAGGTAATTTTTCGTAGAAAAACGACAATTTGAGGAGTGGGCTTTAACTCCACTATTCAATGATTTTGACTTTACAGCATTTTAGGGGGTGGGCTTTAGCTTCAACTGGGCTTTTAATACACGATTTACGGTACATTTCCATAAAGACAATTTTAAACAATGACAATAACAGACAGTTTTAATGATAACATGTTTATATTTTACAGACAGATTTTATGGCAATCGAAATGGTTGACAGAAGGATTCGATTTATTTGGAATGCAGGCGGTGGTGCTGAAATTATAGAACACCCCTTGCGACTGGAAACCAATGACGAAGATTTGCTTCTAAATAAGCGATGGTACAAGGTTGAAGTCATTCGGTATGTTCACCTAATGGTAATTGCAATTAACAAGTATCGATACTTCCACAATCAAACATTGTCTATTTTAAATGACGTAGCCTAGTAAGGAATAGGGATCTAGGCTTAATGGCACGTTGACAGCTAGGTCATTAGTGTAAGCAAAGGTAATATGGATCCATATTACCCTTAGCGTAAGGAATAGGATGAGTTAACTGATTCATTCCTATTTAAGTGATAACTAGATACGAGTCTAGACATAATTATTTGTTGCTATCATGATGTAGTTGCCTGACATAAGTTGTTTTTATTGTACATGTACAGTCTTCATACCACAATTATGTTTTCACGTTCATTCAAAAATACTTCCTGTAGTCATTTTGTTTATTTAGTGCTCTATGCCCAGACCGTAAACTTAAAGCTTCCGTAGCCCCACCAAGCAGCATTCCTGCTTACATCCCAGCAGGCATTTCCAGCAGGGTTGATAAAAATCATGATTTTTTTCAAAAAAATCAAAAAATCAGATTTTTTTGATTTAAATCAGATTTTTATGATTTAAATCAGATTTTTTTTGATTTAAATCAGATTTTTTTTATTTAAATCAGTATTTCTTACTACCTGCAAATACTTATGTTCAGTAATTATGCTTAAAATCACCATTTTACGCTATCGCTGCTCATTTATCAACTAAAACACTCCCTTTTTTAGCTTGTACCAAAACTTTCTCTCCACTCCCGCCAGGTGCGCTGCCACTCCTATCTAGGAGGCCGCCATCTTGTTTGGTCCCTTCATCACATTTTGAGTACGCCATTGTGATAGGACGTGCTGTACATCGCTGCTGTGGTTTCGACGATTGGAAGAGAAGTTATTAACATTTTCGGGCAGAAAAATGGCCACAGTGGAGGAGGCTATGGAACTGCTTCGTGAGAGACTAAAATCGAAGACGTTCGACAAGTATACATGCAAAAAACAGTTGAGGGATTTTCACCCACTGTGTCGTTAGTGCAGGCCGTGTAATTTCGTCACTAAAGTTTGTGAACTGTGCGATCTACACCATCGGTCTACCGTGAAAGAAATTCTGCACACGTGGAAAAAATCGGATCAAAAGATGGATCAGAGGGCCAGGGCCGCAGCAGCAGCAGTTTCGGTTGACGAAAGGCTAGCGGAGATGCTGATACTGATTTAAATCAGTATTTTTTTTTACCAATGTTTTTCTTGGGTTATTCATAGATATCATTTTGGCACACGATTACATAGATAATGCCTAGAAAATACATTCTTAGTTTTAGCCAAATTTTGAATTTTTATTTCGAATACGGAGGTCAGTTTAAATAAACATTACAGCTGATTCAGATTTAAATATTTAGCAGGCCATAACATAACTGGTAAAAAGAATGGTTTTAACTTCATGTTGACGATTGAACCCAGTCTTCATTCAAGTCAGTGCCATATGACTGCTTTGTCTTTTTTGTCCAGTACTTTCATCCGAAACGTAAATTTAGTTAACGAGCCTGACTGTACCTGGCAGTTGCATATTTTTGTGTGAATATATCTAAATGCTGAAAACAACCTCTCCGTAGTCCAAAAACTTACAGAAGGGGTTGTCCACATCATAAGACAGCTGTACAGCTGTACAGATCATAAGAAACTAAACCTAAACCGGAAGGTTTATAGGGTGTAATCAATTAAATATTTAAAGGAAGAGTAAAATTTAAATCGCGATTTAAATCAATCCACCCTGATTTCCAGCAATCACACACTTTTTCATTTGGGTACAGACTAAGGATTTCATGTGCATTTGTTCTTCGACAAAATAGCCAGTTTAAAACCTTTGGAGAATGTTTTGCTCGAGTTACAAGTGAGCTTGACAGAAAAAAACCCCGGTGATAAGCACACCGTATGCAGACGATATTGGACGTTCAATTTCCGTATTAAACCGTGCAACATTTGGTTGGAGCACACCAAAACAGAAATTGTAGGTATCGACAAAAAATGGCGAAAATCCAACCAAAACAATTGCAGCAGCAGCATTCCACTTTTTTCGATTCATATAGTAGTTTGCTTGACTGTAGGCTAACATCAACAGTGCTCGAAGTTGACCCCAATATGATTTTATTGACCAATGACCCAAATTTAATTCTACCACAGCAGCAGCCTTCTCGTCAGGCCCGGTTGGAGTAGTTTTGGGTCCATCAAGCCTACCTATTGAGTTAATGAACTCAGCAACTGGCACGTTAGGAACTTTATAGCTTATGAATCCAGAATGAAGTATATCTTAGCCGGAGAAGTTAAGATTTGCAGCCACGTTCCAATCTATGATGATGGTTGCTTCGCAAGTAGGAGTTTCGGCTTTGACCGCGTATCCTCAATGTTCGTTTGATTGCATCTTTCTGCATGAGCGTAGTTCGTTGAGCACAAGCTCTATGTTCGGCGTGAATTCATCTATGATTCGACACGAAAATGTTCTCGAAATTGCCATGTGGTATGTGGGTTAAAGGCTCGTCTTCCAACAGAAAGAGCGCTAGCCAGGACGTAAACATAGCCGTTTCGAGTATGCCATCTTCTACTGTTCATCCATGGGTGACCACAAGGTGCGATACCGCTGGAAGTAAGCCTGATGGTGGAAGCCACACCGCCAATGCCAGCCACAATAAGTCATCGAGTGGTCGTTAAGCCAAGTCGAGTAAGTAGGAGAAATGTAAGCATGAAACTGTAGTTGCAAAGATTATTATGCAATAAAAAAAAAAAAAAAAAAAGTTAAATTCATTTTAGTTATGGCGGCACCCGAGAAGAGAGAGATACTCGTTCATCTAGAATTAATTGTTATGGCGTGGCACGAGAAAAGGAGATATTGTAAAAACCGACGGGTTCATTTTACTTTGGCTTTTTGGATTACTTAAAGAAAAGTAGGGATCGACCGAGATCCGAATCCAGCAATTATATTGAACAGAATACCGGTTGCAACACAACCAAAACGTTGTCGCCGTAAACATGTTGCATGCCTCGGTAAAATAAATCGTAGTAAAATTACTAAGCGATCTACGGGTATAAAAAATTGCAGATGTAATAACAGAGTAAATTATTGCACAAAAGTAAACGTGGGACAATCTTATTAAGTTTTCATAACTAAAAAAAAAGTTAAAGTTCGACTACGTAAATGCGCTTGCCCGCTTATGAAAATATTCACCTTACAGTGTTGTTTACGGCTTCCGAATTTTTAAGTTTTTAATACCGTAGAAGTAGTTTAAAGTTGTTTTATCTCCTAATTTATATACACTATTGTGAAAAGCAATCCGTTTATGGCCGCCATCGCCCATCCACTCCCAGCCGAGAGACGCGCACCTGCTAGTTCCAATGGCTGTGACCTTGACTAACTTGCGTGATGTCATCACGATGAGTGATCACATGCCAATCGGGGAATCCAGCTTTCCAACACGACCAAGATGGCGGCCGTTTGTTGCATTATGACAGCTTGAACCAAGGGCTAGTGTTAGCAAACAAAAGCAATTTCACGTCAATTTTGATGACACGGCCAACAAAAACATCAATTGAGGTAAGTAAAAGATGATATTAAATTAATCCAAAATATGCGTGCCAAAGTACCTAATTCAGTCGTAATTACACCTCCGTTGTATGCAATGGTGGTTTTTCTTTGCAAACGGGATTTTGAATCGAGGGTTCATTGGGAGTTTTAGAAACTGTTTTGAAGTGATGATAAATAGTGGTTTGGACGCCAAAGGGTTAAATTCGAAAGTAAGACGGTTTAATGACGGCATAAAAACTAGCAAGAAATAACAGCATGATAAACCAAAGATGACTTCCATGTTGCAAGAATCAAGACAGTTTTGTTCATAAAAATGACAAAAAAAAATACAGCTTTTTTTGTGTTGGTTGCGTTCTTTTTTTTTTTGCTTTCGATTTTTGTTATACTGTGCACAATACAAAACGTAACGAAAGCAATTTAAAAGGGAACGAAAGCACAAAAAAGGAACAAAACCAACGTAAAAAAAGCTGTAAATAAAAGACCTGTTGTGAATTTGATTTTTTTTTAATGCAACCAATGTTAATAATTTTAATCTAAAATAAATGCGTAGACTACATACTGTTTTCACAAATATTGCAAAAATTTTGCAAATTATTTTTCGAAATGAAACAGTAGGCTAATCAATGAGAAATCCTACAACCAGAAAAATGTTTTATGATTGATTAACCTAATGAGTGCTTTGTTTGACTGTTTCAAAAAAAAATTTCAGAATTTAGCAACATTGCAAAAACAGTTCTGTAGCCTACATGCAATTATACTGGTACTTAATAGCGTAAGACTTCTAAGTGTTTAATGTAAGAAAATAATGTGTAACAAAGCGAAAATTAACACCATAGCTGCAACTTATAAGGGGAAAAAAATAAACAACTTTATTTCGTTTTTGTGTGTGAATTACCCGGTATCCGGTACCGGCCCGGATCCGGCAAAACGGTATCTGGTCGATTCCTAAAGAAACGTTCACGCTATACAATATGTCAATTTCCACACTATTATGTGTGTGGGTGAATTTTCAGTGGGATGCATTTATAATAATATAATTTGTATTGCTACTAAATTTCCATTACCTTTTATTAACATAGCAGTTTTCCCCCTTTGTGTAATGTTCGTTTATCTACTTTTAGGTTCCGATTCATAGGATGCGATAGTAATTAGGTGATTCATTCACTGGAACGAAGATGTTGTTTACTTGGCTTTATGTATGCCATAACAAAACTACAAGTACACACAGCACCGCTGCGGTCACTACTGCTACTAACTCAAGCAGTGATCTTTACAACAAAGCATTCGGCTAGCGCCAGCGATCAGTACATGACACGTTTCTTTTTTTTTAAGTAATGAACAAATTTTACTCAATTTACCGACTTACCAGATCTTTGGCACTTTGTACTAATCATGCCTTAAAAAGATTATTATAATTAACATAATCTAGCCACCTCTGTCCTGACTATGGAAAGTTCCCAATTTTCCACATTTTGTTACAGGAAATAGTCGCTCAGTTTGACAGGGGTTTGAACCATCCGTCCAGATCTTGAAATAACTGATTCTGCACCACCTGCAATGGGTTGAATTGGAACTGCCCGGTGTTCTGGTGTGGGACCAGGAGTGAATTGAATTCCTCGCTAGGCTGGTCGTCTGGTCAGCTGGTAATGGTCATCCGCAGTCATTTCTTGCCTTGTTCCTCCGGTGTTGTCATTCGCTGGAACCAGATGAACAGGGTTCAGACAAAACCTGGAATACTTGGAGAACCTGGAAATCTCAGGGAAAATGAAAATAAAGCCAAAATCTAACGGAAATTTTAGGGAAAACAAGATTTTTTTTGGAAATCAGGGAAAAGACACGCAAATTTGAAAAAAAAATCCCTTTATGTTTCATATGTAAGTTCCATTGAATTAGCAGACCAGAACCATAATCCTAGGCTAGTAGCTAATATTTTAATTTGTGCTTTAATATGTTCAAGTATTTTCGATATAATGCTCAATAAACCAAATCTTAAGCTAGTACCAATATCTGTAATGAAAATACGTTTAGTCCCATCTGGACTAGTCTTTACACAGCTATTTTCTGGGATGTTGGATTTGTTTGGTACAAACATAAATAAAAACATTTGCTACAGACTGTTTCCCTGACTAAACATCTTGTAAACACCTGGAAATTGCCATTGGATGCATCTGGAAAACCTGGACATGTCAGGGAAATTGAAAATAAAAAAAATTGTCTGAACCCTGATGAAGGTGTTTTCTGTTTCATCTTAGAACTGTGCCAGCCTTCTTTTGGATCATGTATGACCTTGGGTATGGCCCCACACGAATGATACTTGCTGGTTGCCAGGTCATGTATCTCAGCACTCTCACCGAGTTGCCTACTTTTAGTTTCTGCAGGGGTTTTGTGTGCTAGTCAGCATACTCTTTGTGCTTAGCTGCATTCTCCTGCATTCGCTGCTTCTCTTGTCTCGTCGACCATTTGGGGTTTAACTGATTTGGCAGCACTGGTATTTTGGTTCGGAGTTTCCTCCCCATACACATCTCTGTGCTGGTGATGGAAGTCCGTTAGCTGGTGTTGCTCGATAGTTCAATAGAACTTCGGCAATACTCTTTCCATCCTTCAGACTCTTCTTTATTTGCCTCTTGGTCGTTTGAATAGCTCGTTCTACTTTTCCTTTCGTTCTGGGATATTCTGGGCTCGACGGTGTCGTAGTAGTGTGTACGTGTGCCCCGTTGGCAGGAGGGCGCCACGGTACGCATCACGATGCCGGCTGCGTGTGGCCCAGGATACTGTGTGGCTCGCGCTGGCGGCATGGAGCTTGTTTTGATATACGTAAATATAGCTGATTCATATGTACGTCTCTTACCATTATTTGGCTTAATGTCATCACACAACATGGTGTCAGAAGTGGTGCCTAACATCTCTGCGAACTTTTGAGCGAGGTTCTGGTGAACGGGAACATTGGACAGGTCAGCTAGACACGAAAGTTTTAATCGAAACTAGCGGCGATCACACCAATCGTCCCGTATTTTGCTGTGAAGTAGCGCGGAAAAATAAAAGCAAGAATGGCCGACGCTCACGCCTTTCTCGTGCAACCACCGGACAAGTTAGACTTTAGTGACGCAAGTCGTTGGGAAGGTTGGCTTCAACGCTTTATGCATTATCGCTTGCTTAGTGGTTTAGCAGAAAAAGGTGAGGATTTTCAAGTAGCTGCTCTTGTGTACTACATGGGCGGTAAAGCGCAAGATGTGTTTAATTCTTTTTGCTTGTCGGCAGCTGACCAGGTAAAATACAACACTGTGCTCACTAAGTTCAAAGACTATTTCGAACCGAAAGTAAACTACATTTTTGAACGGGCCAAACTGAATGTAATGGTGCAAGAAAATGGTCAGACGATTTCCGAGTTTTCTCTGGAATTAAAAAAACAGGCTTTGCGATGTGGCTACAGCACAACAGCACATCGGGATGAACAGGCACGTGATCGTTTTGTGGTAGGAATCCTTGATAAAAAATTGTCAAAGAAACTCCAGTTAGACAGTAAACTAACTTTGGATAGTGCAATTCAGACTGCTTTGCAATCGGAGGAAGTCGACAGGCAACAAGTGCTGCTGACCAGTAATTTTAAGCCTACAATTGCTACTGAGACAGTTGATTGGGTGCGTGCTACTCAAACTGGTGCTAGGCAGCGGCAGCAGCAACGTGGGGACAAATCCAACCAATTTAAGTCAACACAGTCGCGTTCGCAGGCTTCAGGCGACAGCTCCCACAAGTCGGGAAGCGGCAAATGTAACTAGTGTGGTTCTTTGACATCCCACAGCAAACAATCGTGCCCAGCAAAGGACAAATCTTGCAACAAATGCCGGAAAAACGGACATTTTGGGGTTGTGTGTCGATCCAGTGCTTCAGTGCAAGCTGTCCAGGAGCAAACTTGCAACGAATTGTTCCTTGGGCCAGTGCGCATCATGCAAGAGTTTGAGATTCATGAACATTTGGTTGTAGCTCCGGTTGAAGCTTCCTTCCAGCCTTGCTTGAACTCCAGGGAGGTATTTCAAGTTCAGGTGCATGTATGCCAGAGTGATATTGGATTTTTCATTGACACAGGTGCAGATGCTACGATATTGCCAGCACGGCTGTATGATTCTCAGGGCATGCCACCCCTCAAAGACCCGACAAAGACATTGGTGGGTCCAGGTGATGCACGTTTAAAGACATTAGGTATGTTTGAAACCAAGATCACTGCTCAGGATGCCACAACAGATGAGGTTATTTATGTCGTCGAGGGTGAGAAGATGCCGTTGTTAGGCCGAGATGCTGCACTTCGTTTAAATCTTGTGGCGCGCATTAAACAAATTAATGCTACAAACTATTTTGAGAGGTACCCGAAAGTGTTTCAGGGCCTGGGCAAAATGTTAGACCCGCCATACCGCATCAAGCTCAAGGCGGAAACCCACCCAAAACCCCTACGTGCACCCCGGCATATCCCGTTGCCACTGCATGATAAGGTGAAGGCAGAGTTGGATCGTATGGAGGACATGGGAGTGATTCGCAGGGTTTATGAGCCAACAGAAAGGTGTGCTGGTATGGTTCTCGTAAAAAAGCCTAACGGAGACCTCCGAATTTGCGTCGATTTTGTTGATCTCAATGGGGACTTGGTTAGTGATCGTACAGTACTTCCCACTGTTGATGAGATTCTAGGAAGACTGGCTGGTGCTACGGTCTTCACTAAGTTGGACCTCAACCATGGTTTCTGGCAGGCGACACTGGACGAGGAGTCACAGTTGTTGACAACGTTCATCACGCCATGGGGGCGATACTGCTTCACGCGCATACCACCAGGTTTGAAGTCGGCTCCAGAATTTTTCCAGGCAAGGATGAAGGAAATTTTGGAGGGATGTCCTGGGGTTGAGTCGCTGATCGACGATGTGATCATTGCGGGGAAAGGGACGCCCGACCATGATGCTAAGCTGGACAGGGTCATGCACACTTTGGAAAACGCAGGTGTCACACTAAACACAAAGAAATGTGAATTTGCGAAGTCAGAAATCAAGTTCCTTGGACACATTGTGGATCGTCTTGGTGTCCGCCCTGACCCAGCCAAGGTAACTGCGGTCACACATTTCGAGCCCCCTACCAACAAAAAGGAACTACTTCGCTTCCTTGGGATGGTGAACCAGTTGGGAAAGTTCTTGCCCAATCTGGCCGAGGAGGCACAACCACTAAGAATTTTACTTAGTTCCAAGCATGAATGGGTGTGGGGACACGACCAAGAAATGGCCTTCACCCACATCAAAGAAGCTTCGACGAGAGCCCCAGTGCTCGCACATTATGATCACAAGTTAGAAACGCGAGTGTCAGCGGACTCGTCATCTTATGGCTTGGGTGCAGTGCTTCTGCAGCGGAAGGAGGTGGACAAGAATTGGAGGCCAGTAGCCTACGCGTCGCGTGCTCTCACGGACACAGAATCTCGCTGGGCACAGATCGAGAAGGAGGCACTCGCAAGCCTCTGGGCTATTGAACGATTCAACGATTACCTAAATGGACTCCATTTCACGCTAGAAACGGATCACAAGCCGCTCGTCCCAATTCTCTCTACGAAACACCTCGCTGATCTATCTGCTAGGCTGCAGCGCATTAAAATGCGGCTTATGAACTATTCGTACACAGTCATCTACGTTCCTGGCACGGAAATCAAGACAGCAGATGCATTGTCACGTGCGCCTCTTCGCAGCACAGTTGCAGAACCCGACAGCCTAACAGAAGACGATGTCACAGCACATGTACGTAATGTCATGGCAGGACTCCCCGCAAGCAGTAAAAAACTGGAAGACATCCGAGAAGCCCAGCGGACAGATGGTGAACTTACCATCGTTTGCAAGTACGTTCAAACCGAATGGCCGCGCCACAGGAAGTCAGTTGACTTCCGAGCTGTTCAGTATTGGCCTACGCGACATGAACTTACAGTGCAAGAAGGTGTGCTTACAAGGGGTAACCGGCTTGTCATTCCTAAATCACTAAGACAGGAGATCCTGGAGAAGATTCATGAGGGTCACATGGGTATTGAACGTTCACGGCAAAAGGCCAGTCAAGCAGTGTGGTGGCCGGGTATGGCACGGGACATTGCCACAATCGCGTCATCGTGCGAGGTATGCCTTAAGTCGACAAAACCACCGCGTGAACCTTTGATGCCTACGGAACTCCCAGAGCGTCCTTGGCAAGTGGTGGGAGCCGATCTATTCTACAGGGAAGGGAAAAACTACCTTCTCGTCACGGACTATTACTCGAGGTACCCAGAGGTGATGATCATGACCTCCACAACTGCTAAGGCGGTGATAGCTGCTGCCAAAGCAATTTTCTCGCGTCACGGCTGGCCAGAGGTGCTCAGGTCGGACAATGGACCCCAATTTGTGGCAGAGGCCCTTGGCGAATTGGCCCAAGTGTGCAGCTTCCGTCACATCACGAGCAGCCCCCATCTGCCGCGAAGTAACGGGCTTATCGAGGCTTCAGTTAAGACTGGGAAGCGTTTACTTGCTCGAGCGGACGGCCCGTATGATGCCTTGTTGGAGTATCGTGCAACACCGGGCAGTTCGGGCTACAGTCCCGCGCAACTGCTTATGGGTCGTCAGCTGAACACTGGTCTCCCAAGACTGTCTTCGCAGCTGCAGCCGCAGCTACCCAACCACAGTGCCGTGCGCGACATGGACAACAAATTGAAACAGCGACAGAAGCGTGACTATGACTTGAGACACCGCACACTGCCACGTAACGAGTTCCCGGAAGAATCTCGTGTTTGGATAACAGATCTTCAGCGTGAAGGTCAAATCGTATCGAAGCACTTCGCGCCACGCTCATATCTAGTTTCCACTCCAGAGGGAACGGTGCGCAGGGCATCGCAACACTTGCAGGCACTGCCACCAATTGATGGTTCTCCAGTGCGCGGTGAATCATCCGTGTCAGTGAGTGCTCCCCAGGCTTCGCCAGCAATTAATACGTCAGTGTTGACAACAGCGTCAGGTGCGGCAGGCCCTAGAGAGACCATCACAAGATCTGGGCGGGTTGTCATCCCTCCCAAGAAACTGGATTTGTAAAGCATTTGTGAACAGTTGCATGCTTGGTGTTGTGATGGGTTTTTGGTAAAAAGGGGAGATGTCGTAGTAGTGTGTACGTGTGCCCCGTTGGCAGGAGGGCGCCACGGTACGCATCACGATGCCGGCTGCGTGTGGCCCAGGATACTGTGTGGCTCGCGCTGGCGGCATGGAGCTTGTTTTGATATACGTAAATATAGCTGATTCATATGTACGTCTCTTACCATTATTTGGCTTAATGTCATCACACAACAGACGGTTGATACTGCACTCCCCATTCCTTCAGAAAGTCTTTCATTTGTTTCGATCCGAACGGCGGTCCATTATCTGTGATGAGAGTGCAGGCTATTCCGTGTCTTCCAAAGGTTTCTTCAAGTTTGTCAATCACTGCTGTAGATGTGGTTTCAGCCATTTTGTGTACTTCCACATACCGTGAGTAATAGTCTATTATTAACAGCATTTTCTGGCCAGTCAATTTTTCGAGGTCTGCTGCCACCATTCCCCATGGTTGGTTAGGTAGTGGTCTGGGTAGCAACGGCTAACTCTGTTGTTTCCTCTGGTATTCCTGGTGTGACGCACAGATTTGCACAAGTGTCTCTATATCAGAGGTCATTCGGCCAGTTTACATACTCTCTTGCCCTTGCCGTGCACGCCACAATTCCTTGGTGAGTCGAGTGAATTGTCTTTAGTATGTCCTTTCGGCATACTGCTGGTATGATCAGTCGTTGTCCTTGGCAAATTAGTCCTTGGCTGACATGTAGTTCACTCCTAATGTTGTGAAATGGTCTTGCCAACTCTGACACTCTTTTAATGTAGTCTGGCCATCCTACCTCGAGTAGTGTCTTTACCTGTTGCAATTGCGGGTCCACACTGGTCACTTTTCCAAGTTCTTCTAGCTTGTCATCACTGACTTTTAATAGCATGCTTATGCTATATGCATGTTCTCCTAATTCTTCATCATACTGCTCTGTGTTGCCATTAGTCAATGAATCGCTCGACAAGTTGTCAGGAATTTGCATGTCTCGACCTGGAATGTACTGCAATTTTAGCTGATAGCGTTGCAGCCTTAGCACAAGGCTTTGCATAAGAGGCGCTATCTTCTCAAATGGTTTGTTCACAATCGCAATTTACGGTTTGTGATCGGTTTGGACTGTCACCTCTCGTCCATAAGTGTAGAAATGAAACTCTTCCACTCCGTACACCACTTCAAGAAGTTCTTTTTTAATATGAGCGTATCGGTTTTGTGCCGGTGTCAAAGTCGACGGTGCATACACTAGTGGTCTTTCATTTTGTTTTATTGTGGCTCCCACGCCGTCAGGGCTCGCATCAACAGCCAGTACTATTGGATTCTTTATGTTGTATATAGCCAGTGTCGGTGCATCTGCTATTTGCCTCTTCAAACTCTCAAGTATTGATGTGCTTGTTTTCACCAGTTCAACTCGCCTTTCTTCAGTAAGGATTGTAGATACACTGCTTTCATCGACAGATTTGGTATGTACCTTGAAATGTACATCACCATTCCCATAAACCTCATTACTTCTTTTGCTGTTGTTGGTGGTTTCAGCGCTTCAATTGCCTCTACTATGGCTGGTAGGATCTTTAATCCCCCTTTTGAGATTAAATGCCCTAGGTATTTGACTTCTTCCTTGGCGAGTTGTAATTTGTCTTTTTCACACTTGAAATCATATTCCTTGAGTCTTTCTAGAACGGCTCGTAGATTCTTGTTATGCTCCGCTACTCCCTTGCCTTTCACTAAAAGGTCATCTTGGAAGTCCACGAATCCTTTAAGTCCCTGGCACATGTGCATCATGACTTCCTGGAATGCTTCAGGCGCGAAACTTACCTCTTAAGGTACTCTCAAAAATCTTTAGCGTCCAAACGGTGTTGTTATTGTACATAGTTTGGAGCTTGGCTCGTCCAACTGCATTTGTAGAAACGCTCATCTTCCGTCGATCACTATGAAAGTGTCTGCATCTCCTAGCTTGGCGAATAGTTCTTCAAATGTTGGCATTTGTAAGTTAGATCTTTTAGTTGCATTGTTGAGATGCCTTGGATCCATGCAGATTCGAACCTCTCCATTCGCCTTCACCTTCATTACAACAGGAAGCAACCAGTCAGTTGGTTCAGTAACCCTCACAATAATGCCTAGACTGACCATGTTGTTTAGTTCCTTTTCAACTTTATCCATTAGGGCTAGAGGTATTTTTCTAGGCGCACTGATTACTGGTGTTGCCTCCTGCTTTAGTTTCATGGTGTACACAAATGGTAGTTTTCCCATTCCGGTGAAAACATCCTCAAATTCCTTGATTAGGCTTTCAGGTGTGTCCTGTGCCATTTCCACTAGGTTCAGGTTTGTGCAACTAATGAGGCCCATTTTAATTTGCATCAGCACCACCGATTAGTGTAGGCCCTGGTACATCCGCTATTTGAAATTGCAATTTATACTGTTTGTTTGCTACTTGACAAGTTAGCCTACACTGTCCAGTTGCCCTGACTTTTTTTCCCACAGTACATTACTAGTGTCACTTGTGAGTGGTCTAGCTTGGGTTTATTTTCCCATTGTTTTCACAGGCATGACATTTGGTTTGGAACTCGTGTCTATTAGTGTACTGAGTTCATGGCCATTTATGGTCATTGTTTGATGCCAGTCCTCTGTCCCTGGGCCTACTGAATTTACTTGATTTACACACCCAATCTCAAATGTGTTTTCATTTTCGGTTTTTCCCTGGACAGGTCTTATTGCTTTCTTGCTTTTGCACGCGCGGGCAAAATGATTTTTCCCTTTGCACAGCTCACACTCTTTTCCCCATACTGGGCACTGCTTTACAGGATGAGTTTTTGCACATCTCCCACATGCTCTGTCCCCTTTTTGCTCACCGTGTGAATTATTAGGGCTTGCATTGTATTTTTAATTTTTAGTCCAACTCTTACTAGGATTTTTTCCTTGTTTCCAGTTTTGTTGATTTCGTACCCCTACAGCATTGGTTTCAGCTGTCATTGCTCCATCCATTGTTGCTGTGTGGCGTTTGGCAACTTCTGCTGCTCGGCATGCTTGAACTGTGTTTGCTAAAGTTAACTGTGCTTCCCGTAATAATCTTTGCCTTACTGTTAAATCCTGAATTCCTTCCACTATCTGGTCACGAATTAGCGAGTCTTTGAGTCCGTGAAGTCACAATCGTTTGCTTTAGTCTTGAGCTTCGTAACAAATTCGTTGAACGTCTAACCATCTTTTTTTAGAATCGCAAAAAACGTGTAGCGTGCGTACGTGACATTTTTATAAGGTTCGTAATAGTCTGTGAATGCTTGTAAAATCACTCCTACTGTCAAATCATCTCCCGTTTCTGTGAAAGTCATTGTATTATACAATTTCATGCCAATTTCGCCTACCAGATTCAACACTGCTCCCCTCTGTTCAGCTACCATGTCATGGCTCAGCTTTGCGCGAGTGCATGATTTCCAAATCCTTGCCGCCATTTTCTCCAGCTTTCCGCCGGCGATGCAGTTGATTGAAATGTTGATGGTTCGTTTAATTTTGGCGTTTTACCGTACGTTTAGAAAGTTCAAAATGAATGGGTTCTTTACTCTGACGCCATGTAATGTTCATTTACCTACTTTTAGGTTCCGATTCATAGGATGCGTTAGTAATTAGGTGATTCATTCACTGGAATGAAGATATTGTTTACTTGGCTTTACTTACGCCATAACAAAACTACAAGTACACACAGCGCCGCTGCAGTCACTACTGCTACTACTCATGCACTGATCTTTACGACAAAGCATTTGGCTAGCGCCAGTGATCAGTACGTGACACTTTGGAGCTCTATTATCCCTAGCGTGAAAGTTGGCTTCCCTGTCGGTCTCGTAACTCACTGCGCATGACAGGAACTGGCTCTGTCTATATAAGCGGATCGCAGCGGAGCACAGCATCTTTCTTCCTAGGGCAATTGTGTCGTGTCGATTGCTACTGGGGCTCTATGGATTCACCGGTCCTCCTTGCCGATGCAGACTCGTCCTCCGGTTCTGGGGTAGGTTTACCCGCTTCCGCGCCGGTCCTTGATGGGTTCGCTCCAGAATCCACCTCTACACAAGACTCTGCTGCATTATGCGATCTACCTAGTGCATCGGTCCGCCTCTACCAAGTGTCTCTTCCAGTAGACAAGAACGTTGGCTGGCCTTCTCTCACCAAGCCGCCAAGTGTTCGGGCGATCCGTCTGCCGATTCAGCTACCTTCCTACATTTTTCCAGCTGTAGCGGCGGACGCTACGACGGGCTAGGTGCTTGTAACGTCTCCGCACTCATGGTTGACTTTCTTACACGTAGAAATGACTTGGTCGACTATTTTGTTTTAAAACAGCTCTATAGGGCCTCAATCCGGGAGGGAGTGAAGATGACTTTCCTAACTAAATAAAATTAGGCTATCCAGTATTTCTACCTGGTCTTTAAGGCTGCCACCACCGGTGGGTAATTTTAAAAGCTAAGGGGGTTTGGAATAAAATGGGCTACATGTTATTTAAACTCAAGCAATTAATCTACACTAGAAACTGTACTTGAAGTCTTAAAAACTCTTGGTTTTAATAAAAATCACAACAAATGAAAAAGGCACTTTACATTTTGGTTACTAGTTTACATGAGAGCTTTGAATTAAAGCAACTTACATGAAAGAAAATTCAAGAACAAAAAGCAACAACGGGCTTTTTAAATAAATACACACAATTTCAACTAGAAAAAGTAGTTTTTGGGTCCAATCCTGAAAACCCTCTAATCTAAACTCGTATCCACTAAAGTTTCAATTAGTCTTTAGACATATATCTCTTTCGCAAAAGAGCGCCCGAATCCTCAAGAGCCACTGTCTACCGTTTAAGTTAAAACGTGGTTAAAAATAAACGAAGGAACGTTGGTTTTTAGGAAGAGAACCACTCTGACATTACAGCAAGTAAAAACCGAAAATGCCGTTTGGCTTACTCCACTGTAATAAAAAAATCTAAAACAAGGGGTAAGTTAAAAACTGAACTATAAATTTAGAATGGGGGTTCTAAAATTAAACTTTCAATTAACTAGTAACATACTGACCACTACCTCTGCCCGGCATGGCAACCATCAGAACGCGGCATCTCCACTCCTGACCGGCCGTGACCACCACTTGTCTTAGATCTGTGAGCTGTGCTAACGATTGCCTCTTGGGGCTGGGTTTTTATGCCTGCTGTCGGACAGTCAGGTAGAGGGTAGGCGCGGAACTGTAGGAGAGCGACCGGGGGGGGGGGGGGGGTATAGTGGGATAGTGAAACCTTGGGACGAGGAGTGACTTGACCAAAACCGACCAGGCTGTCTCTACCGGAAATAGGTAGGGCAGCGCGGACGGGCAGGGTAGCCTTGCACTCTGAGTGGATGGGAATATGAATCCTGCAATCTGATTGGAAGGGAATATTAGCAATGAGAAGAGCAAAGGGAATTGCCGACTTTTGTGAATTGAGAGGCCTTAAGAACCGAGTTTTGAACTCACAACGTGAATAGGCCTATAAATTAAAACTACGATATTAGGTATCGCAACTATTGAAGGAAGGGGGGGGGACGAAGTGTAATGCACAGTTGGACTTTAGTAATTTTTAATTGAATGAACAGATCGTTTGTTTTGGTTTCGGATTGTTGGTAGTCACGGTCGAGTCAACAATTATTATTTACAACAAATACAATTCACGTGTGTTTAAATCGTTGCTGATGGAAGGCTAAGCAAAGGCAGTGATCCGGGGCAAAAGATCAAACTAAAAAGTTTAAACTAACTAGCTCAGTAAAAGGTTATATGAAAATTATAAGTTAAGTTTTGTCTCAGCAGAGAATGGCGATAGAGAAACGTTGGACATTTTTCATAGCATTTGTGGTACCTACAAACAAGATAAAAAATATTGTACAAAGTTTGTATCTAATTTATATGTAAAATTAAATACCTTAAAGGATGCTATTCCTAAAACACAACTAAGCTAGTATATTTCTTTATGCCTTCTTTATGCCTTCTTTATGCTTTATGTCTGTTGAGAATAAAAAGAAGTAATTACATTTGTACATGGTTTTTGAAGCTACGGCGGCCGGAAGTTTGAGCGCTACGGCACAGTTTGGTGACTTTTTGTTAGTGATGCTGTAGACAAACCAGAAGGAAATTTAATGTTCTGTTTTCACAGGAATGAAGTTCAGATACGTGGCTATTAAGAGCTTCTTTGTTTGGCCGATTCGGATGGCAGCTTCACGTCGAAATCTTTGACCAAAGTTGGCGGATTTTGGCCGGGGGGGGGGGGGGGGCTGAAGTGTGGAGCTTCAGAAAAACAGAGTTTTTCCCCGAAGTTTTTGATGTTTGGAGTCCGGGTATCCTCTCCAATCATGCCGCAGCACAGAATGCCCTTACACAGCACTTCTTCAGGCATTTCCGTGTTGTGGTACGTTCCGTCGATTCGGGCCTCATCAACTATTACAGCGACCGCTTCTCCCTTCACCTGTCACTTCCACTCCGCTAGGGGGTGCGCCTAGTCCTACTCCGAGGTTGTCTCCACCAATGGGACTAGGTCCACCGGTCCCCTTCCCAAGATTCCAACAAAGGGTTTGCGGTCCATCAGACAGGCCAGTTGGCTGTTGTTTTCCTGGACCTCCTGTACAGCCCCCGCCGATCCTTGTTCCTACCTGTGGTGGTCTTACTCCAACCTCGGACCTTCTTTGCCTCGAGCGGCTGTCTTCGGGTTCCTCCATTGACAGTCCCGTTTCACCTGGGTTCCTGCCTCTCCTTCCTCGTTCTCCTTCTCGCATCTCGAAGGCACGTCTTCGTCCTATTCCAGGGATAACACTGATCTGCCATGCGCCTAAAGTTATCTGTCAAGTTCAACAACACCTCCAAGATATGTCTCCTGTACACAAGACCGGTCTCCGATTCCTTAGTGATACAGCTCGATCCTCATCTTTCAAAGGCAACAAGCTGCGGATTTTTCGGTCCCTCCGGGCCACCATTATGCAGGAACCACTTCAAACTACTTCTGACACCTACCACCATGCTAGAGACCGTTTTACTTGAACTTGCACGAGCCTAGTCTCGTACGTTCCTACAACGATTCCCTGCATCGGTTTACAATCTCAAACTGACAGTTTCCGCCTTCACAGACATTACAGCTCCCTAGTATAACCTTTTACCGGCATGCTGTCTTTTCCAACAAGGATCTACGATCCTTCCTTCCTTCCTACATTCTTCTATCTTTCCCTGAGCAGTATCTGCTTTGGACAAGAGGAAGCGTTTGGTCGATTCTGTGCCAAGCTGGCATACTAGCCGGCCCCGGATCGGGGTTTTCCGCACGCATTCTCTGGATGACGGCTCCCTTCCTCTTGAATTCTGCCCAACTTCGCGTGCCCAGCTACGAATCATCAATGTAACCTCTACTTGCCAATTCTACGATCCGTCATCGTAATTGTTGATCCCGTCGTCCCACCTAAAGCCAGCTAGACAGTCCCTTGACGTGATGACATCACATCCTATCCGGGACCTACAACCTGCACTTCGCTGTGCCGCCACCAGCTGCCGCTTCCACTTCCTCAGTGGTGCGAAGTTCAAACTCCAACGGTTTTCGTCCCTCCGTCTTCGCAATGTCGGCCCCATCATGTCGTCCGATTCGTCTTCATCTGATGATCCGTTACCTCCACCTAGAGTTGCAAATGTTTCCGTGCCCTCGCCTTGTGTGTGCCTAGGATTTACTGGTGGCAAGTGTAACGGACATTGGCTCACCCTTGTACCTACCTGTGTGCTGTTGTGTTGTGGTTGACTCTTGTTGGCGCCAAAATCACTTGTGCAACGGCAAGGACTTTTAGGTTTTGCGCCAAAACCACGAGGGAGCATATATAAGTCAAGGGCTTCAGAGCCCGGTGTTCTATTCCCGTTGATTCTTGTGTTGAGAAAGAACGTAATAAACTAATAATGTAACCCAAATCTTGTCATGATTATTCCGCATTAAATAAGGTTTAACTACTTCAAGTTTGGCTTCTACATTGAACACACGTTACAGTTGGTGGCAGCGGACGTAACCCGAACTACGAAGCCTAGCAGTATCACCGGAGATCGATCACGGAATTGCCGGAGGAGCAGACGTCAAGCCGGGAAAAAGTTGGTCAACAACGGCAAGCGAGGGACTGCAACCGTGCGGAGATTCAACGGCTGGGACGAAGCTCAAGCCAGACGTGGACGGCAATAAAGAAAAAGTGGTCGGCGATCTCGGAGAGAAAAAAATTGCCAGAAGTTGCGGAAGTCAAGTCAGGAAAGTTGGTCGACGACGGCGAGTGAGGAACTGCAAACCGAGCGGCGAGTCAACGGCTGTGACGAGGCTTAAAAAAGACAGCAACAGGGCAACGTGGTCGGTGAAAAAAATTGCATCCCACGGCAATCAAGTTGGAAGATCGGCTGAAATTGTGGACTGGCATCACGCTAAAACATCTCCAGAATCCAGATTGGAGGGTTTTTTCCAAGAAAATCACCGAAGTGGCAGCGGGGAAACTCGAAGACTTCAGGGCCACTGAGAGACAACGACGACGAACACGCTTCGGACGGAACCGGAAGTGCGTACCAGAAGTGGAAGTGCCTGGGAGAAGAACTCGAGAAGCAACAGCTGAGAGTCCAGGAGGGAGTCGTCGATCGTCAAGCAGGTCGTATACACGTTGATTGCGATATTGTGGCAAATTTTTTTTCAATTAACGTTAAAAATTGCGAACTTGTTTTTAAAATGTTTGAAAGTGGGGAATTAGAACCATTAAAGCTTTTGGCTGAAGAGTATCAGTTAAATGTTAAGTCTAGAAGAGCAATTATTAAAGTTTTGCAGGCTAAAATTGCAGATGGATCTTTAATCTAAAATGAGGTGGATAGCGATTTAATTGATTTCCAAGCCGAAGTAAATCGGCAGAAAGAGCAGATTGCTCGAGATAAGGAGGCTAATGCTGTTAGTGTTAACAAAGAAAGATTAAGGCTAGAGCATGAACGAGAAACACAGAAAATTCACAAAGAGCTTGAATTAAAAATGCTTCTAGAAAAAGAGAAATTGCAAAGAGAATTTGAGTTGGAAAAGAAAAAATTCAACAGGAAGCCATCGTAGAAAATAAGAAATTTGAGTTGGAAAAAGAAAAAATTCAACAGGAAGCAAAGGCAGAAAATAAGAGACTAGAATTCGAAAGGGAGAAATTAGCAGCTGAGGAGAGAATTAAATTAGCTGAAGCTAATGCAGCTAGGACTCCCAGTGAAAATGCTAGAAATCCCAGTAATATTGGTGCAGAGTCTAGAGACAAAATGGATATGACACGTCACATGCAACCATTTAAAGAAAGTGATGATATTTTGCTCTTTTTAACAACTTTCACCCGAATTTGTGAACGGTTGAATTTTCCAGAAGATACTTGGTCATTGAGGTTATTGTCTTTATTCAGTGGCACAGCTAGAGAAGTTGTAACTAGGCTACCTAATGTAGACTTTAATGATTTTAACAAGGTTAAGCAGCAACTCTTACAAAGGTTTCAGCTCACATCTGAGTCTCTTCATACCAAATTTCGAAATGCAAGTAAAACTCATAAGCAATCTTATAGTGATTTTGCATACATGATCCAAACATATTACTCAGAGTGGATTAGAACAGCAAAGTGTGGTACGGATTTCAACAAGTTGGTTCAGCTTATGCTAATTGAACAGTTATTAGATAAAGTACCAAAGGATTTAAAACTGTGGTTAGTGGATAAAGGGGATTTAGAAAATCTAGTGCAGGTACTACTTTAGCTGATGAATGGATGGCTAGGCGTCAGAGTGGTACCCAAAATAACCATAGTAGTGAAGGTAATAGTGACCAAAATTCCAAGGGAAATGGAAATAGGCCTTACTATAGGAAATTTAACTATTACAAGGGCAATAATGGTAATAATGGTAACGGTAACACAAATCCAGGGTCAAACAATGGAACAGTGGGCCATGGGCAGGCAAATAATGCTAATAGTGGTAATGGGAATGTGGAATGTAAATAGGAATGCTAAAAATGGAAATGTTTCAAGTAATGGGCAAAGTGCAAATTGGAATGGAGGTCTACATGGGTTTAGAAATACAAATGGTAATTATAAGCAGTTTGAGGCTAAACGATCGTGCTTTGAGTGTGGTGATTCTTCTCATCTCGTCAAAAATTGCCCAAGTAAACGTAGTACAGCTTCTGTAAATTTATGCATGACCCGTGGTAAACATACATTTTCTGAATTGGACCATAACATTATAGCAGGTTATGATTTGGAAGGTAAACAGTTAAGAGTTTTGAGAGACACTGGTGCAACACTAAATGTTTTTGCTAGCAAATTGGTAGACCCAGCAATTCTAACAGGGGAATTCATTCAGTTGAGTACAGTATTATTCCCCACTCCAGCAGAATTACCAGTAGCAGTTATGGAGATAGGATCCCCAAGTGGTAAAGTAAAAGTTAGGGCAGCAGTTTCACCCTATTTTCCAGGAAATTTTGACTGTATTTTAACTGACAAAACAATTCATGGCATTCAGAACAAGAATGAGGAGGAGCAGTCAGAATTGTGTAATGTTATTACTAGAGCACAGGCCAAACAACTTCATGAAGGTAGGCTAAGGGAAGAGGGTAAAATGGAAGGTATAAAACATGATGAGCTTGAAAATGTGGCTAGGGGGACGCAGGAAAGTAGCAGTAGGCTAGCAGATTCTTCTGAAGTTAAGGTTAAAGTAAAATCTGTAGGTAATGATCCAGATTTAACTAAGCCAGGGGCCAAAGCCAAAGTAAATGTAGATGGTGCAACTAAGATTAGCAGTGTGCTATGACCCTTGACTGCAGATTATACCAGTTTAGTTAGGACATCCACAGTGGAGTTAATTGAAGCTCAGAAAAATGATGAGAGCTTAGAAGGGTGTTGGAAGGCAGTTCTGGGGAGTAAAAATTCTTCAACAGAATTTTTTATAAGGAAGGGAATATTGTACAGACAGTGGGAACAGCGCAATACGGACTGTGTTTTTGAACAGATGGTCATTCCACTTAAGTACAGAAATCGGATAATTGAGGTAGCTCATTCAAATGGGTGGTCGGGACACCTAGGTAAAAAGAAAACTTTGGCAAGAATTCAGCAGCACTTTTACTGGCCTGGGATGTGTAAACAAGTTGAACAGGCGGTCAAACAATGTGATACATGTCAGCGCATAGGCAAAACTCGTGTTGTAACTAAAGTGCCATTGGTAAAGGTTCCCATAATAAGTACACCATTCAAACGCTTAATAATTGATGTGGTAGGACCAATGAAACCAACACAGCAAGGGTTCAGGTATATTCTAACAATGTTATGCCCCGCGACAAAATTTCCAGAAGCAGTAGCTTTAAAGATAGCTAACTCTGAAACAATTGTAGATGAACTTTTAAAAGTTTTTTGTCGAATAGGCTTTCCGGTAACGATCCAGTCAGACCAAGGCAGCATTTTTGTTTCACAACTGACAACTTATTTCCTAGAAAAATGTGGGATTGAGATTGTGTTCTTCTACTAGTTCTTCATAGTTCTTCTCATAGGCCTCAGTCAAACTCTGTAGAACGAGTTCACAGGAATTTAAAAGACATTTTAAGAGCTTTGTGTTTGGAAAATCCAAATGATTGGGAGCAGTGTTTGCCAGCAGTATGCTTTGCTATTCGTAGTTCAGTGCATGGAACCACAAATTTCACACCGTCGGAACTAGTGTATGGTAGCAACATTAGGGGACCATTACAGTTACTTAAAGATAGGTGGGAGGATGAAGATGTAAATATTACAGTAGTTGAACATGTGTATAACTTGCTAAATAGGTTTCAAAACAGTAGGGCATTAGCAGAAGAGGCAACACTTAAAGCTCAAACCAAATCAAAAAAGTATTATGATAAAGGGGCCCGTGATAGGCAGTATAAGGAGGGAGATGAGGTATTAGTACTCAAAACTGACAGGAAACACAAACTTGAGGTATTTTGGAAAGGGCCATTTACGATAGTAAAAAAGCTGGGAGAAGTAAATTACCAAATAGATTTAAATAAGGCCAAAACTAAATTAGCAATTTATTATGTGAATATGCTAAAGCCTTACTTCCATGCAATTGACACAGTAAATGTCATATTAGCACCTGAAGAATTTGAGGAAACCCCAATCTGGGAGGGGAAAACTCCTGAGTATTTGAGTCCAGAGGAAGTCATTAGCATGGCTGAAAGCTTAGGTACCATGACCCCACAAATGATTGAGGAACTAAAACAAGTATTTAGTCAAGTACCAAGGGTATTTTCTTTAACTCCTGGGAGAACAAACTTAATTGAATTTGATTTAGAGTTAACAGGTGAACCAATTAAACAGGCAACATTGCACTGTTACTCACCAAGACAAAAACAACTCATTGAAGTAGAGTTAGATAGAATGTTAAAGTTAGGGATTATTCGTGAGAGCAAAAGCACATGCGTCTCTCCTATGCTAATTGTTCAGGAGGTGGATAAAGACCCTAGGCCAATAGCAGATTATCGACTATTGAATGACCGTACTAAAACGCAGAAATACCCAATGCCTTTAGTTGAGGAAATGGTAGAGGAAGCTAGTAAAGCTAAATTTATCTCGATTTATGACCTTGTTAGGGGATTTTGGCAAGTCCCAAATTCACCAAGAGCAAGAGAATTGACAGCTATCATAACCCATAAAGGAGTCTACGAGTATTTAGTGATGAATTTTGGTACTAAAAATGCTCCTTTTTTCTTCCAACGATTAATGGAACAGGTTTGCAAAAATGTAAAGGAATTTGCAGGACCATTTCTTGATGATGTTGCCGTGAAATCTCAGGAATGGGGGGAACACCTAAATCACACACTAAAATTCCTTCAGGAAGTTCAGAAGGCAGGACTTACTATAAATACAAAAAAATGCCAGTTCGGTATGGATCATGCAGTTTACTTAGGTCATGAAGTGGGTGGTGGTGTTAGGTTCCCTACAGATATCAAAGTTTTGGCTGTTAGTCAGTTACATAGGCCTAAAACTAAGAAGGAAATTAGGTCAATACTAGGGTTAGTAGGCTATTACCAACATTATGTACCAAACTTTGCTCAGCTTGCTAGTCCTTTGACAGACAAATTGAAAGCATCCGAACCTACAAAGGTAGATTGGGATGATGCGTTTGAACACGCGTTTCAGGCTCTTACGGCCGCAATCACTAAGAAACCGGTATTACATGCACCGGATTATTCTAAGAGATTTTTGATTCAAACAGACGCGAGTGACCGAGGTATGGGAGCGAATTTTGTGCCAGGAAGACAATGATGACAATGAACATCCAGTCTTGTTTCTTTCAAGGAAATTTTATCCATGAGATCTTGCTTACAGTACAATTGAGAAAGAATGTTGCTGTGTGGTGTGGGCGATCCATAAACTCAGACATTACATTGTAGGCTCAAGATTTTTAATTTTAACTGATCACAAATCTCTTGTATGGTTAAGGAATCAAGGTATAAAAAATGGTAGGCTACTCCGTTGGTCGCTAGCACTCCAGGATTATGAATTTGATATCTGTCATAAAGCTGGGAAGAAAAATTCCAATGCTGATACTCTAAGCCAACATTTTGTGTAAGGGGGAGAGTACAAAAAAAGCCACTGTATTGCAACTGATGTGTGTGCATCCTAATTTGACTTGTGCTTTCCTGATTTTCCCATTGGACTTGTGCTTTCCAGACTTTTTTATCCCAAAAAAGTACTTGAAGTATGGGGTGTAACGGACATTGGCTCACCCTCGTACCTACCTGTGTGTTGTTGTGTTGTGGTTGACTCTTCTTGGCGCCAAAATCACTTGTGCAACGGCAAGGACTTTTTGGTTTTGCGCCAAAACCACGAGCGGACGTGCAGGAGAACGTGGCCAAGTATTGTTGGCCACGATTGGTGAACACTTTGTAACCATGAACTATATTGGTTAACGAACTCACGAGCTGATTGATTGTCCGGTGGAGCTCTGGATCCGATCGGAGCATATATAAGTCAAGGGCTTCAGAGCCCGGTGTTCTATTCCCGTTGATTCTTGTGTTGAGAAAGAACGTAATAATGTAACCCAAATCTTGTCATGATTATTCCGCATTAAATAAGGTTTAACTACTTCAAGTTTGGCTTCTACATTGAACACACGTTACACAAGAAACATTTCGACCCACACTCTTGCTGCCAGCACCACCGCCAGTGTAATGGTTTTGACTTACTGTATACTCTTTGCGTAGAAATTCCCCCCACAAAATGGAAGGAAATTCGCCGACGCCAGAAAAACTCTCGTCTCCAAGCCGATCGGCTTCATCGTCAGAAAGAAAAAGTATCTATAGCAGTAACAACTTCAGTTTTACCCACACCATCCGATTCGGGCTCTTCTCGTTCAACCCCTCGTCTTGTAGCTCCTACAATAACCGGAGAAGCGACTTCATCATCAACCACACATCTTGCGGTTCCCAGTCCATCGGGATTCCGCTCTGTAAAGTCCCCGCTCTGTCGAACGTCAGGACTAAAAATAAAGAATATTTGTTTACCCATGAAAGCTCAACCTCATGTTTGTCTCCCCGTAAACGGTTCGACGCGGGAGGAGGGTGGGTTCCCACAGGTAAGTATTTTAGGCTAAGTAAAAACTATTTTTAGAGGTTAAAACCTCGTTTTTACTACTAGCCTAAAATACTTACCTGTATTTTATATATGCTGACTTTGTCCTATTTGAACGCAGGCGTCGAACCCGCGCCATTGCAAGTCCCCAGCAGCCCTACAAAATCAAGTTATCTAGCAGGTCTACCATCGAGTACGTACTATGCACACATATATTTACGAGTATAACCCCTTACCTCATTTCTTCTTTACCAGCTTACCAGCTGCCATGAACCTGATGTCTCCGCGGGTTGCCGTTGACATCACTATTCCCCTCAAGTAATGGGCCACGAAGGTGTTACGTCCCTTCCATCTAGCAGCATCGAGGATTTCACCCAACGGTGTCCCTGCTGCGAAGGCCCATGATGTCGCCATCGCTCTGACCTCGTGGGCATTGGTCCTACTTGCGGCCGGACTTCCATCCTGTTGTTGGCTCTCTTCGATTACTCCGCAAATCCACCTAGCGACTGTGGATGATGTCGCCGGTTCCCGTGTGAGTTCCTCACCTCCAGCTGACAGCTTCACGAATAATGGGGTCCATCCCCCGTTATTCCGAAGCGCTTTCTCCTCCACCACAGGCTTAGTCCTGGCTAGGTAGAACTTCAATGCCCTGACCGGGCAATGGAGGCGATCAGGGCATCCCGCCTCCAATAGAGGTGCCAACGCGTTTATTACCAACAGCGTCGGCGCTTCCTCAGGTGTTGAATTCTTCGCACGGAATTCTGTGTGAGTAAGGAGCGTGATTCGAGTCCAATTAGGTGATGCACGCAAGAAATCTCTGTCCCTGGCCAACGCGGCCAGCTCGCCTTGCCTAGCCGCCGATGCCAGTGCTAGAAGGAACACAGTTTTCCTGGATAGATGCTCCCAAGACGCTTCATGCAGGGGTTCATAAGGGGCCCCAGCGAGGTTGTGGAGAACCTCCGTGAGGTCCCAACTCGGGTAGAGCTTCCTAGTCCTTGGCCGGAGCACACCGAATGATTGAATGATCCTAGCCACGCTTGCACTTTCCGTCACGTCGCTCTTCCCTGTCAGTGTCAGAACCGAGTTAATGGCTGCCCTATACCCTTTGATGGTGCTAGGGGCCAGTCCCTGAGCAAACAGAGAGTTCAGGAACTCACATACTTGTTGAGGCGTCGGATCCAAACTTCTCACTTGATGGGAATCACACCAGTCAACCCATCCCCGCCATTTACCCTCGTAGATCGTTTTAGAGGATTCACGGATGTTCTCCACCATAACTTCCGCCGTGCTTTGTGAAAACCCACTCGACGTCAGCATACTCTTCACAACCTCCACGCGTGAAGGTGCAGAATTGTCGGATTGTGGTGCAGCGTCGCCCCTGCGTGCTGCGAGAGAATGTCTGCTCTCCGAGGTAGTTCGATCGGGTCTCCCTTCTTCATCTTCCATAGTTCCACGAACCACGGGGATGCCTCCCACCACGGGGCTATGAGAATGAAAGACCCCGTCGACTCTCTCACCTTGGTCAAAACTTTCTGGATCAGTCTGAAGGGGGGGAACAGATACCCGAACACATTGTTCCATGCCAGACTCAGCCCATCCGTCGCCATCGCCTGACTGTCTGGATACGGGGAGGCAAAGAGTGGGAGCTGTGTATTTGCCCTTGTCGCAAAGAAATCCACTGTCGGCGTTCCCCACTCTTGAAAAATCTGATGGCAAACCTCCGGGTGGAGGCGCCATTCCGTCGTGGGCACCCTGCCTACTCTGGATAGTTCGTCCGCCAGCACATTCATGCTGCCCGCGATATGTCGTGGGGCCAACATGACGTTGAACTCCTCGCAGAGCGTGAAGATCCTGTGCACCTCCACGAACAGTATTCCGACTTCGTCCCACCTCCCCTCCGTAGGTAGGACACCGCCGCTGTGTTGTCCGACAGGACCGTCACCGAAGAATCCCGCAGTTTGTGTGCCCACACTAGCAGACTGTTCCACACGGCACGTAGCTCCAGCACATTGATGTGTAGGTTGCACTCTTCCTTTGACCACCGGCCAGCCGTCTGTTCTTCCCCCACGGTCGCACCCCACCCCGAGGAGGATGCGTCCGTGATCAGAAGCCAGTCCGACGCTGGCGTGTGGATTGGCACCCCTTCCCGTAGGTTGCTGGTCTCCGTCCACCACGCAATCGCCTCCACGGGAGCTCTGTCTAGGCAAATGAGGTCTTCCCATGAGACCCTCGGTGCCCATTCCAATTTTCGCAGCCAGTGCAGTGGGCGCACTCTCCAAGACCCTCTTGGGACTAGAGACGCGCACGAATCCATTCTGCCAATCGTCCTGGACAACTCCCGCGCGGAAATCTGTCTTAGCCGCAGGAGATTCTCCGCTGCGTCCACCACCTGGTGTACCCTGTCCTCGGACGGTCTGATGGAAAAATCCTTCGTGTCGAACCAAGCTCCCAGGAACTCGAAGCACTGTTCCGGGACCAGGCAGGACTTCTTCACGTTCACACCCAGGCCTAACATCGTCAAAAGTCGCACACACCTTGTCGTGTCCCGGGCCAACGCGACTGCGTCCTGGTTTCTCAGGCACCAATCGTCCAGGTATGCATGAGCGTAGATCAATGCCCGATGAAGCACCGCGAGCACTGGCTTCATCAGCACCGTAAAGACGTGAGGGGCCGAGCACAATCCAAAGGGAAGGACTACAAATTGGTAGACCTTCCCCTGGCACGCTAAACGGAACAGGTGATGAACACTCTTGTGCAGCGGCACATGTAGGTAGGCGTCCTCCAAATCGATCAACGTTGAGAAGTCCCCCGGCTGAAACGCCTCCCTGATGGACCCCAACGTCTCCATCTTGAAGTGTTCTGTTGTGATGAACCTGTTGAGGTGGCGCAGGTTGAAAATTAACCGAACTCCTCCGTTCCTCTTCGGGATCACCCTCGCCGGGCTGAAGAACCCCAGGGTGTCCCTCGGCGCCTCCACCAATGCTCCTTTCTCCACAAGCGACATCACTTCTGCCACTAATTCCGGAGGCTCGTCCCTCCGAAGCAACCAGTGCGGTGGGTCTTTCCTTAACGGGGGCACCGAAGTAAAGTTTGGGATATAGCCCCACTTTACGACGGCCACCACAAATGGGTCTGCCGTGATGCGCCCCCATGCGTCGCAATGGCGCGATATCCTGCCCCCTACCCGTCCCCGTGGGGGGGGGCTGAGGAGATTGCGCCAGAACCGTGTCAATGTCTTGAAGTTGGGGGCCTACGACCTCCCCCGCGGCTTCGGGGGAAGACACCCCTCCCTGTGAGTCCTCGGCTCCTAGGTGGCTTTCCAGTCCCAGTCTGGCTCTGTGCTTGTCCGCCTGCACTCTGACCCATCTTCGATTGGCCCTGGGCTCCAGGATGGTGGGTTTCCCGAAAAGGCAGCCTGTTTCCTCCCGCGCCTCTGTGGGCCGCTCTACCCCTACCATGGGTTACGGGTGCCTTAACCTTGTCTCTTAGTTCCGGAGCCACTGTGAGGAGTTGTCCGTTGAACAGCCAATGGGACCTATGTATCGGGAGCAACCGTAAGTCTTTGAGCGCATCCTTACATACACCCGCCGGAGCACTTGCAAGATAGCCATCCCTCCTATGGAGCACAGAGTTGAACAGGGCCCGAGTTCCCCAGTTAATAGCGTCCGTGTGGAACTCGGAGCCCTTACGCATAAGCTTAATCGCCTCGTCGATGGTCCCCAAATCTCTGTCGTCGGGGTCCGATGCGAGGTACCCCTTCAGCTTGGCTGTCGCTGCCGCGTAGGCCATGTCCGACGTGGAGTTCGCGCGCAGACTCGCCCGAAGTACCTTTTCATCCTCTTCGAATTGTGCGGGCGCCACACGAATCCACTGCGGGCGCTGTAGGTTAGAGCCCATGTCCATTTTTGCTTCCGCCGCCACGTATTCGGTCTCCTCGTACGTGCGGTAGCGTGTCGCCCTTGGTGCACCCGCGTTCCCCGCCGAGAAAAAGAAGGTCCCTTTCGTCAGATCCGGTGGAGGGGGTGGGTTAACCGCCGATAGCACTTTCCCTGTGTCCCGTAACGTGCCCCCGTTCACGAGCAATTGGCGAAACAGTACTTGGGATTGTGGAAGATTGTTCTGTTGTTTAACAGTTCTGTCCATGTTTGCGAACGACGTCGCCGGTGGTTCCCCTTCTGCAACGACAGGGACCACCACCCGGGGGCAGAATAGGCTTGGCAAAGATCCATAAACTTCCTCCACTAGCCACTTCCACTCAATTGCTTCTTGGACGTTGGCTGAACCGTCCGCACTGTGGTCCAGGTCCCCGCTCGGAGGTTGGCTGTCATCCGGGAGTGTAGGCACAGGGGCGAGCGGTACGTGGAACACCGCCCCATCCCCTCCCCCTCCTTGTGCGTCTTGGTCGTCCGGCGGTAGCACAACACCTGCACTTTCATTCACCGAGCTCCCCGTTGCACGTTGCTGCCTCGCGACGTTGCCCTGTGGCGCCGCCGGCGAAAAATTTGTGTCTTGTCCGCCCCCTTGTAGCGACAGGGGGGGCGGGGGAGGGGGGGCGGCATCGCGTGCACATTCCATCCGGTACCGGGCTGCGGCGTCGATGTGTGTCCCGGACCCGCCTGTCCGCCCCAGCCTGCGTATCCAGGCCATGACCACTGTCCGCCGTGATGCGACCAACGACCGTCCCACTGTGTACTATAGTCCACATAGGTGTAGTTCTCCGCCGTGTCCGAACGTGTCCCGGACCGTCTCTGTGTCGGCTGGCCCTGTCCGTAACACGCTCCTGCTGTCCCGGACTGGGGGCGGGTCCAAGGTGGCACGCCACCCTGTCCCCCCGTGTCCGCCCGTCCTTGCGGGTCGGCGCTATCCGGTTCCATCCCGGAGCTTGTCCGGGACGGTCCCAGCGGCATTTGGGAGGGGGGCCGTGGGGCGTTGCCCACGGCCTCCGCACCCATGCCGATTACTGTATCCAACAATCTCCTCCTTTTCGGTGATGACTCATCTACATCGCAACCAGCACTTACGTTAGTCCGTGGCGGCGACCCCGGCGGCGTGAATGAACGTAGGCGGGCCCTGGCCTGTCCGCCCGTGTCCGTGGTAGCTCCCACCGGTAATATTGGCGACTCCTTCGTCCCAAAATAACTTTCGAAAGTTTCCAAGATACCTTTTTGGGTTTCGAGAGCACGTCGGCGTTCGATCTCCTCCGACTCCTTCTTACGTGTTGCTTCCAGCGCCGCCATCTGCTCGGACACCATACGCGCCACCATGTTAGCCAAGCTCACTTCCTGTCCGGCCGCGTCGCCTGTCCCGGGCAGCCGTCTAACAAAGGACGCGTCCGCGACCTGTCCGATGATCGTAACCGCCTCGTTCACGTTTACCGAATCACAAGAATCCACTGCACTCACCAAAAATTGATCAGGGTCGATAAGTGCACGATTGTTCGCTGCCTGTTTCGCCAACTCACGTTCCTTTCGTCGCAAATCCTGACGACGGTCTGAATCGGCCCATGTAGCCTCAATGGCCGCCACGATCTTCGGGTCCGTTGTGTTACACCATTCAGCACATTTGAAGGAATCAAAGTTACAAACCCTGCATCTGCGACACCGTGGGTGGGGATCACGATGATAAAGTTTGTTCGAACATTTACCCAACGCATTCCCAGGGCAGATCGCACGTTTTTTGGGGTTATTGACGACTTCCATGTTATAGAACTAAGTAGCTGCGACCGATCTCGATCGCGTCCCAAACAAACTGTGTGGAGTAGCGGGAATGGGGCGCCACCTAGCGGTGGACATGGGCCCCGGGGAGCGCCGTTGCAAGGACCCAGAGTGCATTAAATTCATGTTTGGGACGGGTAGCATTTCCAATATTGTAAAGCATATATAAAATACAGGTAAGTATTTTAGGCTAAGTAAAAACTATTTTTAGAGGTTAAAACCTCGTATTTGTTTACCCATGACACCACCACAAATTCCGTCTGTCCGGTTCCGCTCACCGTCTGCCCAGCCTCCAGTTACTGCCTTCCTACATCCTCCACGTCGAATGGTTCACCTCTATTGCCCAAAGTTAGTACCACTGTTGATTCCTCGCTTCAACACTTACCTGGTTGCGCCTAGGGATCTACCATAGAAGGTCCATGCTTCTTTAATAACTACAAAAAAGATTAAGTAAATCGAAGATTAAGTTAACCTAAGTTAAAATAAACTTTTGATTTTTAGGAAGGAATTTTTAGGATTTTAAACCCTTAAAATTATGAGGAGACTAAGCCTAAAATGGCAAAAACTAACATCCCCATAATGTTACAAAAAGTCAATCATATATTTAAATTTAAACTATTAATTTAGAATGGTGACCTAAAGAAATGCTTTCAAAGTTAAACTAAGTTGACTACTAACTTTTGCCTGGCATGGCAACGTGCTTCGGAACACATCGCTACCACCTGACCAGCATAGTGAATGTTGACTTTTGTCTGAGCTATGCTATCAATTGAGGAGGCTGCAGAGGTTATATACAAGAGGACCGGATCCTGGCAGTCAAAGCGTGGCCCCTTAGGAGAGCTAGCCTGCTCTGATTGGCTTAGAGCCGAGAGCAACGTGAATGCAGGCTTTTGATTGGTGGAGGGGAATTGGAAAGGTACAAGGAGGAGGAGGCAAAGTTCAAAAGTTTGGAGCATAGAGTATTGACTATTGAATTTAATATCAATTTAATTGTACTAGGCCCGGGTGTCAGCCATTCAGTAGAATGGAGCCCCAAACAAGCAGACGATTCTGCTATTTCGCTTGCTGAAACCGTATTCGTTTCTCCATTGTCACTATTGAATTGCAATAGAGATATTGTATATCTAGACACACGCTAGTGTGTCGCGCCAAGTTAGGCAACAAACATCACAACAAACATCACATTAATTCAATTGTCGAGGTTGTAAACTATTGTAGCGCGACGCCATTGCGTCAGTGTCTTATATCTTGAAGCATAGTTGGGCACATTTCAGGTACTTGGGGAAAAATAATAATGTGGTACAAAAGCTTAAATTGTGTTGAAATCGAGAGCAATGACCCACCTGACAAAAATTAACTCGTGTTTGAATGCCAGCTATGCTGCTTTCAATGCAAAATCTGCCTCTCAATAACGTTGAAAATGTGTTACTAACTAGCTAGCTAGCTAGCCCGCTCATCCCCATGTTAAATCCCATAGGGTGATTATTCATCGATTCCCAGATAACGGGAAGGCTTCCAGCTATGAAATTGGACGAATGGGTGCACTACAATATGAACTGCGTACCTTTAATGGTTTGGAGCCTTGGGGCGTAACAGGGATGGCGTGGGAGGGCACGTAAGTACGAAAATATTGTTATAACCATTGTTAGTATTGTCGGCATTGTTTCTCATTGGACGGCCAAAGTTCCGACAATGAGAACGTGTATACTGACGTGCGTGCTTAGACACACACTAGTGTATCACGATAAATGTAAACAACGTTGCAAAGAAATTGTATTCACGTCCAATTCACCAAGTGTAAAAACAAAGCAAAATAAACAAAGCCAAAAACTGGTGAAGAGGCCATCAAGTTGAGAGTGGTTCGGCCCTTCAAAGGAGTGATATCAACACACCAAAACTAACTAAATACAACAAATTACAACAAAATTAAAACCAAACCAAAAGCCAATAAAGAGGTGACTAAGTTGAGAATGGTTCGGCCTATAGGCAAAAGGTAGTAGCAAATTGTTGAAAACCAATTTCTTGTTGACATGGCACTTTATTGCTCATCTGCACGGTAGTGGAGTTGAGTCAATACACAATTAAAAAAAAAGGAGTGATATCATATAAAAAACCAAAACTGGTAAAAGGGGCCGCCAAGTTCCGAATGGTTCGGCCCTTCAAAGGAGTGATATAAACACACCAAAACATTCGCCAACTTAATCGCACTGAATAATACTTTGGACGTTAAATGAAAATTTGAACATTGCTACCGAAAGTAGCAATGTTCTAGTTTTCATTTAACCTTCGAATTATTAGGCGGTGCGATTTACTTGGCGAATGTTTTAGTGTGTTGATATCACTCCTTTGAAGGGCCGAACCATTCGGAACTTGGCGGCCCCTTTTACCAGTTTTGGTTTTTGATATGATTAGTTTTAATTGCAGGAGAACGAAGTGGAAAGCCATTTGAATTTCGATGGACCGTCATTGACAGGGTATAATGAAACTCGAGAATACAACTTTGATATTTTTACCGGTAAATGCACGGAACTAAAGGTAGCGCTATTTAATAAAAGTTTAAATAGATTAATTACTAAAATGATGCAAACGATAAATATTTAAATAACCAGCTGAATGCTAGAATGTATTTTTAAAATAAAGTTATTAATTGACGCAGATAATTCTATTTGGTTGAAGTGAAAATACGGCAAACACTCAATAAACATCGGCGCTAAATGGTGAATCGTGGTTATGAATTTAAACTGGATAGTTTCAGATTAAATGTTTCTAAAAGGTACAGTATATATGTGAAAGGAGCTGGGCATTAAACAACACCCATTTCCTAAAACAACACTAAGCTGGGCTGCTTTATGCAAATGAATTAAGTACGTACATATTTACAAATAAAATGAAAGTGGTTTTGAAGTTGTCTTCGGTAAAATGCTGTAGTACAATCAGAAAAAATCTATAATTTTTAGTTTTTTTACACGCGGCCTCACTAACAGAATATTTTATCAATATCCAGCTAATTTCCGACAGCTCTAAATGGACTTGAGATCAAATTCCTTCCTAATGTATTCCTCAGGCTTCCAGGTTAGTTATTTGTCATAATTACATCACCCTTACGCTCATCGTGTTTTGAAATTTGCTGTGAATGTGGCCTCTGGTATTTCTTGGTATTGTTGCTCACTCAATTACAAAAAATCGTCATACAGGTCTTTTATAAGGCTGTGCCTATGCCGATACTGGTACCTGGACTTGCTGCCGATACCACTGGTACCGGTGTCGGACCGGCACCGGGTTAAGAAGTACCGGAAAAAGTACCGGAATCGGCTTATTTTTTTCCAGCATCGGCATTTTCTTACATTAATATTATGACATTGTGTTCTCAACGCTAATAAAAAAATAAGCAACTTTTAAATAAATAATCTGCTACGTCTTACTTTGGATTCGCGATCAAAATTAACTTTGCGTACCGCTAAAAATACCTTCCTTAACGATTAGGCCTAACGGATGCTCTCTCTGATAAAACGCAGGCAGCCATTTTCTCAAGGTCAAGCCAACATGGCAGGACCGCACTTCCAGCTCTCTCAAAAGTGGTTCGGTAAGATACTTTCATTCTCGAGTAAACAAATGACGCTCAAACTCAAAAATGTCAATACTCATCACATCATTATTGCGAATTTTCGATAGGCATTACCCGAAAATAAATATTTTCAGTCCTCCTATCTTCGTCAGGCAGCAAGAAACGTGTGAACTATAGTCTACATTATTGTATGCACTCTTCAGATGGATTGAATTCAATCAAGAACGATTCAAACTTGATCGTTCCCACTTGATCGTTCAAACTTGATTCGTTGCCACTGATACCCAACCACATTTTAAACAAAGTTGTGGAACAACTGATAATTGACACATTAAAAGAGTAACAACATAAGGCAGATGAAAATATACCAAAACGATGAAACTGGACGGGATAAAAGGGTTGCAGATTAAAATCATTAAGTTTACTCTTGAAAGTCTGTACCGAGCTAGCCGACACAATGTCTTCCGTCAGTGCATTCCAAACAGGTGCAACCCGGACCGAGAAAAAAAACTTCCTACAATCAAGATGGAAAGATGGTAGCTTCAGTTTAAGAGAGTGGCCACAGGTTTTTGTGTTCCCAACCAATTCAAATAAGGTAGACAAGCCGCTGGCACATCATTCAAAATGAGGTACACCAGGGCAAGATCAGCCCTTAAACGGAGCAACTCAAGAGTTTCCAGACCCACCATCCAAAGCCGTTCACAATATTGTTTATTATGTAGTCCTGGAATCGACTTAGTGTAGCGGCTATGAACTGATTCCACTCGGTCAATATCCGCAAGCTGGTTTGGTGTCCAGACCTGGCTTGCGTACTCACCAAGTGGTCGCACGTAGACCTTGAATCCCCAGGCCATAATCGAGTGATCTCCAGAGGAGAAGCAGCGACGCACAAACGCTGCACGACGGTGGGCTTGGGCACTAATTTTATCACAGTGGATAGAAGGTTTTAATGAGGAATGGAACCAAATTCCTAAATCTTTGACAAGTTCAACAGAATTCAACTTCGTGTCATGCAGATAATAGTCAAATTGAGGCCCCCTTGTGCCCACAGTGAAACGATGACATTTGTCGTCAGATAATGGAAGCTGCCAGTCAGTTGCCCAATTTAAGATATACGTATGTTACAGCATCCTGAAGGTTCAGATTATCAGTAGGAGAAAGGATTGGTGTATGTTGTTTTAAATCGTCCGCAAACTTCTCTTTAGCTGCCGATGAAGAATTTGGAGTAAGATCATTCACAAACAGGACGAACAACAATGGACCCAAAACCGAACCCTGTGGTACTCCATTAGTAACGTTGCATTTGGAGGAACTAACCCCCCCCCTCCCCCCAAGTTTAACTTGTTGGGTGCGGTTACGTAACTAGGAAAGCAGAAATCCAGTTTAGAATATAATCTCTAAACCCAATAGCCGAAAGTTTGGAGATTAGCTTTTCTCACGAGGTTGAGAATAGTTGATCGGACGGCGGTTTAATGTTCATCAAATTTCTAGCTCTAGCAGTATTTCAATGAATTAATATGCTGGCATGCTCCCAATCAATCTGAAGTTTTGTGTCCAGAATGAGCTAGAAATTTGAGATGCCTGGAATCAATTGCTGTTTTAAGTCAAGAAAAAGAAGGCAATACGCTGATGAACAGTCAACCACCATCCGATCCAACTGTTCTCAACCTCGTGCGAAAAGACCTGTATGACGATCTTTTTAATCGAGTGAGCAACAATGCCGATAAATACCGGAGACCACAGTTGCGGCAAATTTCAAAACACGACGAGCGTAAGGGTGATGTAGTTTTGACAAATAACTAACCTGGAAGCCTGAGGAAGACAGTAGGAAGGAATTTGATCTCAAGTTTGTTTAGCACTGTCGAAAGTTCTCTGGATAAAATATTCTGTTAGTGAGATCATGCATAAAAATCAAGGATTTTTCCGATTGTACTTCAAAAAAATCTCACGGTAAAATTAGTCATTTTGGTGTGTTAAAATGCCATAGTTCAGTTCAGATGATTTGTGGTATAAGAAACTGTAGAGTTCGAATTTTTGCTGTTTTGTTTTCCAGAAAGTTCGGTCTTGAATGTAGGGGCTAGAATGTAGCCCAAATAAATTTTTGTTGCATGGACTATTGATGAAGTTATGAAAGAAAGAGTGTCCGTTTTTGCAGTTAGGCCTATTTGGCCAAAGAAAAAAAGTTCAAAGCCGCGAATTTTGTGTCTTCTGTAGTGAGTCGCCTGGTTTTCAATCGTTAGAGTCGGGTTGCTTCTATAATCTGGTTTTGGAGACAGGGTTCCTTTACATGGCTCCCTTTCTTTGGCTTCCTGTTGTTGAGGGACTAGGACTAAACATAGACAGGACTAAAGTGAGTTCAAGAGTCATAAGTTAAACGATGCCCTGTGTGAGGGCTTCTGGATGTTCATGAAAGGTCTATTTTCTTGCCTGAAATGTTTGATGGCAATATACTTGAGAGCTTGAAGATGGGGGTCATGGTGGTGTTTAACTTAAGGAACACACGAGTGTTTTTCTGATTGATTGCGTGTTTCGAGCTAAGAAAGTGGGAGCTGTTTTTCCGGGCTCACTGTTGACTGCTAGCTGGAGGACAGGTATTTCACTCTTTTCATTTCTGGTGTTCTCCTATTTTCTGGCAAATCCGTCTTTTAGTTCCTCCAATATACAGAGAATCACTGTTCCTACAGGGTTTGGTGCACACCTCTGCACTGGGGAGTGGGAGTTGCAGATGGTTGGAGTTAGAGTGATTCGATGTCAAGGCCCTTTTCCTTAGTCTCACCCATAACCTCGTCACGAGCAAATTCGATAAGTCGGCAAGCCAAATAAAGATTAAGACCAAAGAGAGGGAACTCGACCACCAGTGTTCGAAGTACCTTCTCTCAAACAAATATGTGTCGTTCCTACAAGTTTACCTCCAGATTAAGGGTACCCCTACGGGGTATTCTTGTTCCCCTAAACTTGCCTGGCTTGTTCTACAATATCTTGACGAGCATGTAACCCATGAGCACCACAACCTCGTCCTCTGTACGTTGATGATACTTTCACGACAACACAAGTAGACCAAGTCAGCATAGTGGTTCAGTCCCTTAACACCTGAAACCCCAATTTTAGCTTTACAGTCGAAACCGAATTAGTGAGGAAATTTCCTTTTCTGGATGTGCTGGTCACCTTTTCTGGATGTGGTGGTCACTAACGAACGACATTAGCTGAGATGGAAGCCCTTTACCAAGCTGACCAACTCGAGACAGCCAAGGCCAGATTAAGGGAGGGGTGCTTTGGGTTCTGAAGCACTGGGCTACAGGCCGAAAAGGGCCTCAAGGGTGCTTCACAGTCACGGGAAAAATAAAATAAGGTAGTATTTTAAATAAAAAAAATTACTTTTACTGTTTTTACAACAAAAATATTATTCAAAAAAAGAAAACTCCCTTTTTTTGTGAGACTGGGGCACAATAAACCTTAAGCACCAGTCCTCTACGAGGTTTAATCCGGCCCTTGCCCAGTGCCCAGTCCTCTCAAGTCTTAACCCTCTGAGTACTACGGGCCGATAATTCGGCCAGGAAGAAGCTGTTGCTTCAGGCCTAGCGGCCGAATGATCGGCCCTAATGTTTGTCGTAAGCTGGCCGCTGATTGGCTGCTCGCCGGCAGTTTCTTTTTTTTCGACCAATCAGCGGGCACCTTTTTCCTTTCATTTTCCACCACAATTTGTTTCGAGGGCTCTCATTGGCTGGGAGCCGAGCAGTTTCAAGCGACCCTACACCAACGTCTTGTATCTATGACGCGTCGGGTAGGCTTCTCCTGCAGGCGAAAAAAAAAAAATAGCGGCGAGTGGAGACCAACAAGATAGCGACAGCGATTCAGATGTTAGTTTTTACGGCTTCGATGATGCAGATATCCAGAATTCAAAGAAAAGAGCAGAAGAGTGGAAAAGTCTTTATTATCATTCGGATTCTGATACTGACGACAGTATTTTGGTTGAAGAAAATGACGACCGTGAAGCAAGTAGCGATGACGATGCGTCCGACTCCAACATGGCGGCCGATGGAAATGAAAACGTGGTTTTGGACGCCGACGATAACACGAACACGTTTGATCTTGCCTATTCAGTGCCAAAGTGGAAAAAATTAACAAATGTGCCAGAAACTGAAGCATGTAGGCCAAAATTTTCGCCATTTCAAGAGGTAGGCAAGTTGAAATTAATCCCTCGTACAGCTCGTTCTCCTACGGACTTTGCCGAACTTTTTTTTACAACGCACATGTTGGAACATATTTGCGTGGAATCTAACCGATACGCAACACAAGTAAACAACGATTATATTTCATCAAATAATACTTCCAAATCGTATGAACGACTATGGAAATGGTGGAAGGAAACTAACGGTATGACAATGCCTAGGCTAAAAGCTGTTTTATCGTTAATTCTCAACATGGGTTTAGTATGGAAACCAGACATGAAAGATTACTGGAACACTACTGAAAAGTTACAGCTAACCCCTGGTTTTGCTTCAGTCATGGCACGTGACAAATTTATGTTTTGCTTGTCGAATCTCCATTTCAATGACAACGAAAAAATGAAAAAAAAAGGAGAGGAAGGCTACGACCCACTATTCAAAATTAGGCCTATACTAACGATGGTGCAAGAAATCGTAAAAAAATACTATACACCCGGACGCTACGTTAGCATTGACGAATCACTAGTAGGGATGAAAAACCGAATGAATCTAATGCAATATTTGCCTAAGAAAAAACATCATCGTTGGGGGGTAAAGCTGTGGGTGCTTTGTGACTCTGAAAATGGTTATGTATATAAATGCCATGTGTATACAGGTGCAACAGGGGAGCCAGAAATGGAAAAAACTGTGCAAGGACAATCATATGATGTTGTCATGTTACTAATGCAAGGCCTATTAGAAGAGGGACGTACATTAGTAGTGGACAATTTTTACACTTCATTGCCCTTAGCACATAATTTAGCGTACAACCGTGATACACAGCTGATTGGCACAATACGAAGCAATCGTAAAGACCTACCACCAAAACAGAAACTAGCTGTGCAAGAACGTGTGTATTTTCGTTCAGACACTCTTCTGTATGTTGCTTTTAGAGAGAAAAAAAGTCAAACAAAACCTGTGCTGCTTTTGAGCACATGCAATATTGCAAAAGATGTTGGTGTGCGTCGGGGTGGCAAAGATGTGACAGTGCCTGAAGTAGTCGAGGAGTACAACCAAAATATGGGGGGTGTAGACGTTGCGGACCAAAAAATGTACTACTATGAAAGTGAACGTAGATCATACAAATGGTATATGAAAATCTTTCAAAATTTGCTGAATAGGCTACTGCTCAATGCCTTTATTGTCTATAAAGAAAATCTTGCCATACTAAAAGGAAGGGAAGCCAACAATCCTCAATTTGATGCAAAGAGTTTCAAACCTGTTTCAAGAAAAAAATTCCTGCAGATGTTTGTTGCTTCCCTTTCTAAGAATTACTGTGATAATGCTGCACCAAGCATCAGTAGGCCTATGTTGTTGTCGCCGTGTAAATTACAGAAGCTTGACATAATAACAACGAGTACAAACAAACGAAAACAACAAGAACTTGACTGTGTTGTGTGTTCAGACAGAAAAAACAAAAAAAGAAAACGTTCTACTTACAAGTGTCTTCCTTGCAATGTCGGTGTGTGTCCTGCTTGCTTTACGAAGCACAGCAGTAGCAAGCAATAGCACAAACTGATAAGCTTCACTGCAGTGCCTTTTTTTTTCTGGCGCTTTACATTGTACCAGTAAAACTTGTGTCCCTGCTCTTCAGGTCATCCAACAACTGTCAAATTTGGCACACATTATCTATACATGTGCACTTTTACCCTCAAATTTTTTTTATAATTTTTGTATTGGTATTTAGTGTTGTCTCAGCAAGTAAAGTGTCATTGAAAAAAAAAAATTTTTTTTTTATTTATGTTTAGTAAGCTTTACCACCCTGTTGTTTAGTTTCAACACACTTAATTAATTTTTTTTAATGTACTGGCATTTCTTAGCTTTACAAAAATGCTTACTTTTTGAAGATATTCCTAGTAGTTTTGGAGATATGAATTTTTAAAGAAAACAGTGACGCGCGATTTTATTTCCCCTAAAAATCAGGTAGGCCTGAGAGTGCAACTTCACACTCGGCCGCTAGTACTCAGAGGGTTAAAGAACGAAATGAAAAGAGTTAAATACTAACCATCAAGAAGACATGCCCCAAAATGGAGATTTCGTTAGCACAGGAGGGGAAACTCCGCTCTCACATCGGGAGCTACACAAACAGCCACAACTTCCAAAACTTCGCTGGTAGCAAGAATTCTTTACAAACTTGCAACCATCGCCACAACACCCATTCTGCCCATCCTCCACCTGAAACCAGCCAGCCCAGCCACACTGTAACGCCTCTTGAAACTAACTCTTAACTCTCTTGCAACTCCTACTCTCCTGAGCAGTGGTGTTTGCCTTCCCCTGCAGGAACTGCGATTCTCTCTGTATTGAAGAAACGAAAAGATGGATTCGCCAGAGAATAGGAGAACACCAGCTAGCAGTCAATGGGAGAGACCAGGACGTGTGGCGTCCCATTTTCTTAGCTCAAAACACACCATTGATGGGGAAAACACTCGCGTGCTCAAGCCAAAACCCCACCAATGACTCCCATCTTTGAGCACTCGAGTGTATTTCTATGCAACATTTCAGGCAAGAAACCATACCACTTATGAACATCCAGGAGCCTGCACACCAGAGCATCGTTCAACTGGTGACTCCTGATCTCACTTTAGGTCTCTTGTTGAGGCCAGCGAGAGGGAGGCACCATCTACAGCAGCTAGAAAGGGGAATCTGCAGTGGGATTTTCAAATGTATTGGATCATGTCGTTCCAGTTGAACTGCTTGCCAGTATGTGCTTGATGAAGGTGGAAGATTGTGGAAACTTTCCATAAATACATGCCACCGAAAATGCACATCTATGCCTAATAATGTGGGAATTAACATTTGGTATAGCGTGAACTTTTCTTTGTAAGTAAGGGGAGATAATCGTCTATGCAGAATGTCCATTGGCGTTTGTAGGTTTGGGGCAGCCCAGGACACGAGAGATACTGTAGCGCCTGAAAAGGAGAATAAAAATGTAATTCAGGTGGAGCCTCTATGTTGGGCGACATCCCTGTTATGCACAGTTTGCCAGTTGAGGTGACGTCACCATGTCGCCAGGCCCTAGGACCTCGACATTCACCTTCGCCGTTGTTCATAGGAATGGGAGGGGGGGGGGGTGATAATGCCACGTAGCCACATACCCAGGTCTAGCTAACATCAGGTCTAGTATTAGTCATGGTTTAGTTTACTGAGTGATGTCACCAAGGGACTTCGCTTGGGGTTCTAAATGGGGGCCTTCCCATAGAACTGTAGAGGGTGTTAGTTGTGTGAGGAAAGAGATCATGCGCCCTACGCAAAATACGATCACAATTATGAACCAGGTTAACTATATGGTGAGGCAACGCGTGGTTTCCGCCGTGAACTAGGAGGATATTTATTGGGAAGGAAGTTCATTTATTTCCTGGGTGAGGTTCTACAAGATGATTTACCACTGTGTGTCGTCTACCTTCTACAAAGAGAAGCTGGCGACGGTAGTCGGACCTACCCTGTGCTGTGTATGTCAATTCTAATGATGTCCGTCTCGATCTGAACCACTTTCCACAGTCACATATTCTGCGTCATTAGTGGTGTTAAAGACTTTTTTGGCATAGCCAGCTGAATCCAGAAACGACAATATCTTGACGGATTGTGTTCACATGATGTGGCTACATCCATACATGCGGAGTCTTTCAACTGGGGCGGCGGGCTATGAAGAATGTGGTTCTTTGTCGGCAGGATGCCTTCCTTGAATCCGTGTCAGACATTCCTACAGACAAGATTGGATATCTGAAGCTCTTGTCGTTCCAGGCGTCCACCAAGCTCTCTTCAATGGACTGATGCTGGATCTGCCTCCGAATCTGAGGGAGAAAAAGAAACACCCAGGCCCCCAAATCCTGCAGCCTTCGGAAATCCACCCACCAGGAATAACGTTGGTCCCTTCCGTAAATAGCCCATTTCGGACCCCTATGGGAATTCTCTGCCCCAAAACCCCACGGGTCAAGTTAGTGGGTGGAGGGGGAGGGTTCACTTCAAGAAGCCTTTCGCTAGGTGTTTGGGGAACCCCCAACAGTTCGCAGGAGGCAGTTCATTTTTCCCAATCAAGAATGTGGTGGTTGTCCTTTTCTCAGAGATCAAGGTAATTTAGGGAATGGGTACGCGTAGCTCTTCATCCTCGCTCGTGACTCCGACCAGGGGTGCCGTGACCCAATTCACTTGCTGGTGGTTGGGGGGGGGGGTAGACTCTAGCATCAAGTGGAGGAATGGGAGAAAAATCATGTCGGTTGCTTTCATTTTGTCAGTGATATGAAGCTGGTATGTCCCTTTGTTTGACTTACTGAGATGTACGCAACACCAAATAGTTCCAGTATACTTCGAACCAGCAAATTTTCGAAAACTGCTACAGGTTTTCTTCTTCAAGCTAAGGGTGTGAGACTCACATGCACCACCAGTCAAGATTTTACTCCAACCGTTTGCTTCATTCGAATTTACCATACTTCTACCTCTGCTTGTCAGTTTCCCATCTTTCTCCCTGGGTCCACCATCATGGTTATGGAGCACCAAACAGACAGACTGCTGGAAGAAGAGGTCCTACTGCCACTTGATAGGGGCATCACTCACCTTACCCCGGGAATGCCAGGATTTTACAGCCCCGCACGAATCATCTCAAAGAAGAAAGCCAAACCATGGTTTACCCGCATGATCTTCAACCTGTGCACTCAACGCATTCTTGCAGAAAGAATGAAAATGCTGGCATCAGGGAGAGAGCCTCAGCAGGGCAAGTAACGGTATCAGTAGTGCGATCCACATTTTCACTTCCATCCTGCTACCACTGGCCCGCTTAACCTGACTGTTTTACAACCTTTGCCCATGGACTTCTTCCAGAACTTTCGGTTGTGTATCCCTCTTCAAGAGACTGTGTTTTGGCATCAGCGCTGTGAAATCATTCTCCCTCTTTCTGGGGGTGAAATTCAACATTTCCAACTTCCCGATACACGCATCGTCAGAGAGGAGAGTGAAGCTGATCTCGACTTTAGCATCCCTTGTGTGTGGAGTGCCACAAACCTGGGAGTGGTGATGGGCAATTTAGTGATGCCTGTGCCCCTGAGTGACAAATATGAGTGGTTCCCCCAATGCTCCTGGGATGATGAAATCCCACTGCTAAATCTGCCCTAGATTTCATTGCACTGGTGGCGTGGTGGTTACAGGAATGCAACCTGCCTGTAGGAGTAGTGATGCACCCTCATTCCCCCCACCCACCCTGGCTCTTCTATTCGCGGATACCTCAACTTTGCGCTGGGGTGCACACCTGGACGTTCATGCAGCTTCGGGAATGTGGTTGGAGGAGGCAAGGAGTTTTATCAATACCTTAGACACTGAGAGCTATTTTCTGCTCGGTGAGGTCCTGATCGGCACTTGTGACTGGAAAGGTGGTGGCAGTCATGTCGGACAATACCATGACTGCGGTGTATCTGCGAAAGAAGGCCGGGACCCATTCTAACACCTTGATAAACGAAGTTCTCTAGTTGTTAGGCCTGTGTCTGACATTTCGTGTGATGCTGCTCCCCAGACATATTGCAGGGAAGTAGAGTATGTCCCGGCCGACGAACTTTGACGAACGAACAATGTTCCCACGACAAAATGGATGTTATGCTTCAGGTTTGCTGAATGGTATTTTGTCAGTGGGGAATGCCCTAGGTGTACCTGTTTGCTACCCATTCCAACACAACTCCACAACTTTGTCTCCCCATCTTTAGACCCTCAGGTTTGGGCAACGCATAGTCTCAGCATCTCATGGGAAAGGATGTTTGCTTATGCTTTGCCCCCCCCCCCCTCCATGTTTTCCATCCTGCACAAGGTGCTGAACAAAATCCGATTGTCTCAAGGCTCCTTCAAACTGGTGGTCCCTCTGTGGCCGACTACACCCTGACTCGTAGACACCTGCTGGATTTGAAGGAGGATGAGCCAATCCCGCTCCCTCTGAAGCCGGATATGTGCACCCAGCTTCGGGGACAAATTCGACCAATCTCCATCTTCGTATGTAGAGACTCTGAAGCGTAACCTTAAGAAAGAAGTTTATTTCATCTCCAGTGGTGGTCCGGTTACTTCAATGCTACAGGGAGTCGACAGCCAAGGTGTATGAGGCCAAATGCAAATGCGGTGAGAACACGCACCATGACCCTCTATGACCCTTCTGTAACATGCCTGGCAAATTTCCTTGAACAGCTTTTCCAGGTTGGTTTATCTCCGAATGCCATTAAATGTTGTCGGCCTGTTATAAATTCCATATTGTCATGTGTTGGTGAGGTGGAGACGGATTGGTTCGGCTTTCAGCAACCTCCAGCTGCGGTCTTTTGCTTCTTTCCCACCCGAAACCTGCCCCTTTGCTTGTGATCCCATCTGCGGCCCCTTATGAGCCGTTGCGCTGAGCCCCACTTGTGCATCTGACCCAGAAAATGGTTTTCCTGGTGGCTTTGGCGACCGCCACAGAGCAGAGCAAGTTGGTGGTGTTCGTCAGGAGAAGTTCGGCCATACCCACTTTGCCAAGGACTGGTCAAGCGTCACCGTCTTATCCCCAAAAGAGTACTGTGTGAATAACCAGAGAATATATGAACACCCCCCCCCCCCTTCCTTAGGACACCCCAGAGCATCTGGCCTTCAATACTCACAATAAAAATACGCAATACCAAAAAGTCATTAAATCTCA
>JAHWFP010215372.1:0-24513 GCA_023313725.1 Lithobius niger
TTTTTTTTTTATGAATTCGTTTTTGTAAGCTGTACATAGAACCTAGGGGGTACGGACCAGCAAAAAAAAATTTAAGTCTTAAAAAACAGAAGTCAGAAAAATAATTTAGCTAAAAGAATTTACATAAAATAGTTAAAAAGAAATAAGCGAAAAAAAAATTTGCGAAACTTAGTTTTTTTACGTAGCATGTCGCCGTATCCCCTCTCATAACAAATGGTATTGGTGAACAACCCCCCCCCCCCCCCCCCGATTTACGAACCCTCTTTTAGCGCCGATTTGAGTAAACTTTGAAGGGCGTATTCTTTGGGATCATTTGGGTTGCACGAGATTTGCTCATTTTTAAGAGTTGATGTTGGTGTATTGGTACGAAGTAATGCTGTCGCTGGTGACGGTGGGGGGAAGGGGTTAGGCCTAGCTGTTGTTTGGTTCATCACGAAATGTCGTTGAATTTGGGCATGGCTGCCATTTGCAATTATTAGTGATGATCGTACATACACTGTTTCACTTTGAATCAACTATTTCGTCTCCATTTCCAATTTGAAGGAAATCGGACGATGCTAAACATAATTTCGAAATCGCGGCCATCATAGAGTAACAACGACGATGGTACACTCATTGTTTCATTTGATATTAAGTAATAGCTGGGTCGCTTATGTCCTTAATTTGAAAGAAATCAGAACTTTGCCAGAGGCGGACGTAGGTAGAAACGCAGTTATAGTAATACGGAAACTGTAGAAGCGCAAGAAAGAGCAAGAATCGACCTTGAAACATTCAAAAGTGTGCCCTATAAGTGTGCAGTATAAGTGTGCGGTATAAATATGCAGTATAAGTCACCCACCTTTGTAGCAGCAATGGTAAGCACGCTCACCATTGTTGGAAGCGGCTAGGTTACGGGATTTAGAATGCACACTTACAACAATGAAAACGGCAAAAGTATGGTAATAAGATGGGTAGACTATCACACGCTAGCTTGTCAATCGCTGTAGTCTGCTCCCCTACAGTTGTGATTTAGGCTCGTCCGCAACTGGATAGCTTTGTGTGCAGCCTGCGTGAGTTGTTTTGTCTGTAAATTATGAAGATAGTCAATCCCGCATGTTTGCCTAGAATGCTTTTCTCTCGTTTACTTCAAACCCGTAGCTGATTGTGTGGGTCGAGTTCCTTGGTTCCGTAAAGGATCCATTTTTCCTCTAACAGGTTAGAGAGGGTCCTACTTAGTTTGCCGTTCCGTTTTGTGACGTCTTTCGACCTTCAGCGAACTACCGAAGTTCCGCCGAGCCACTATTTAAATATCTCACTAAATCCTTAGGGTCCCATCGCACTAGGCGACCAGGTTGCGCGACCAGTCAGTCGCAGCGGCCACTGGGATCCTGGGCGGCGTGCATGCGACCACAGAGCGACAAAGCTTGCTCTGTATTCATTTTTCACCAGGTGAACAACCAAGGAAAACGGGCGTGGCCGCGGCGCACGTCGCCGTGTCCTCTTGGCCGCGACGACCAGTGACTGGCGGCTCATCTTGGCCACCTAGTGGTCGGTGGGGGGGGGGGGGCGGAGCCTTAAACCCACACTCGCTTATTCAAATCTTACAGTATAATCACTGTTGTTCATCAAAATTTTACCGTCTTTAAATAAACTTGTTCTCGTGAGCTTAACGTTAACTCCCGTTTAGTAATAGCATTAGCCTGTAGACCTATAAATCCACGCCCTTGTTTCCTAAAATCTATGTTTGTGTTCAGGACCTACGGGACCTCTCTGGCGAGAATCATGCCTTTAAATCCAGCCCCCCCCCCCCCCCTCACGGTCTATGACAATGGAAAATGTCTACATTTTTCCATAAGCTCGGTGCGACACGTCAGCCACACGATTGTAGGAATTTTGACCTCGTATAGGCACGTTGTAACGCTTCGTTTCGCATCAAATTTTCTTCTGTCTTTTTTAGGGTTTTAGGCTACATTGCTAGAATGGACGTGGCTGGAGAGGAGGGAGGCTACAGCGGACGCTTGACAGGCGTAACGTGGGCAGAGCGGACGCATTCCTCTCAAGGGAGGACCAACGGGAAAGAAAATCTCTGGCACCTCTGCAGTGCGCCATCAGAGCTGTGGGGAGGGGGGGGGGGGCGCGTTTTGTGCGGGAACGATAACCATCCTAAAGCCTCCTCAAACAAAACTGCCGGGAAAAAAAGAGAGAAAGAAACTCCGGGTGTAATGAAACTCATCCAGTACACGATGATTTCGATAACGGTACCCATACACCTTTGATGATATGCGGTGGAACGTCAGCGGGATGTTTATAATAACGTGGGGGAAGGGGAAGGGGAAGGGGACAAACGTGTCCGCTCTGCCCACGATCAGTCTAGTCTAGTCTCCGGATTTCAAATGTCCGCTGCTGCCACGTCTGCTGTAGCCACGCCACCGTCTTTACCATACAAGAAAGCATCACGAATTGCTGCTGCACCACTAATTAGTAACATCAAGGAGTGGAGAAAAAGAGGGTCCGCACAGCACAATGATGTGTTGTCCATGATGATGCTCCATCTCTCGTTCTGGGGTGCGACTCCACGATAGCAGTTGACGAAAGCAGTTGACGAAAGACTAATTAATTTCACAGACAACCTAAGTTAACCCTTTCCCTTCCGAATTCTGCCTGGCGGTTTTTTTTTTATGGTCAGTCGCGGGATTCGAGCCGACATTCACTTGATTTAGAGACTAGGACGCTGACCACTGGGCTGTTGATGATCGCTTTGCTCGGTTTCACTGGGGCCCCCTCACAAAGCTCGCGGCGCGCATTGGAATTTTTTTCTCCCCATCTTGTGGCTGTGCACGTTTGTATACTCTGTGAGGTGAGGGGAAGGGATATGCATTGGATACGCATAGTTTTCTTTCTAAAAAAAAATTACGTCCCAATAATATCAGTCTTCTGCAAAAGTTCCGGCAAGCGGAAATTCGGAGGAACCAACGTTGAAACAGACTAAGCAAGGAATGTGTTTCCTTTCTTCAAGCCAAAACCAAAGCCTATAATTGGGCAGAAAGTGCGAGGCTCACCTCACGGTTCCAAGCAAATTTTCGCGCGGGCCGGGAAGTTAACGCGTCGTAACACTGTTTTGGTAAAATAAAATTTTTGGCGATGTTGAATGACCTGGAGCCGGGAAGTGAGAGAGACACGCCTCTTCTCTCCCAGTTGGTCTTCTAGGGAAGGAACACAGAATCGAGTGTTTGAACATGGATGCATTCATAAGCTCCTGGTAGGAGTAAGGAGTACACCTATTGCTAGCAAAATATCAACGTTATGTCACTAATCGTGACTTATGTTTTCAGCCGGTAAAATCTCCCCATCAAATGAAGTTTAGGCTTTTTCTGTCGCGTTGTTATCTTTACGCAGATTCCTGAACAGTTTCTTTTAGCAGTTGTCAAGAGTCAAGAGTGTCGAGTAGTCCAAATGCTCGTACAAGTTGCACGGATAAGATTGATGGTGATGTTGAAGTTTTTAAGCCTTGGCTGGCGACATACTAGCGAGTGTCTAAATTTTCAACTGGTTCGCAATCTACTATTTTTCGAACACAACAGAAAAACAAATATACAGTAAAAAAAAATTGATTTCCGTCGATTTTCCTTGCTTGTATTAATTATTACCAAGCCAGATGTATATATTTGTATAAGCTAAAGATGAAGAGGAAGTGCGTATGTCTTGATTCCTGCTGTGTGGGTGGTCGACAACAGTAAAGCGTTTACTATTCGTTTTGTGTATTTTGTCGTGCGTTCATCGTGGTCGGGAGTGAAAACCTGCGATAATATTATGGCAAAAACCTTAGAGAAAACCTCTCAAAAATAGAAAATCTAAAAGTTCAGTGAAGCATGAGAAAGTATGCGAGTCACGGTAATAACACAACTTATACGCAAAGCCAACAACCTGTTTTGTTATTTTATGGATTTAGCTCTTTAAGATGGGGGACGTACATTTTGCTCTTTAGGCTTTAGTGTTTTTGGCACTAACGGGTTACGTGATAGGTTAATAATAAAGTTACAGTAAATAGTAGGTTAATCATAATCATGATATTTACAAAAAAAAAAAAAGACGCTTGATAAGAGAGATCACTGTACAGTTTCTTGTTTTCCTAGTTTTTTTTTGCTTTATTTTTATTACAAAAAAATACATATAGAAAGGAGCAATGAAAAGTCACAAAGTGTTAAGTCTTCTTTATACCTTTGTCTCAGCAGTTTCGGTGTTCTCACTGGAATTCATCTAGGGATAAAACAAAATTGTTTGTATAGTAACAAGTCGAACTGTACCCTCAAACTGTATTTCTGGAATGTGACACAAATCGCTACAAATAATACATAGGTAAATCGAGTGATGGAACGTGTTCGCCAGTTCGAATCCGGGTCTATACGAACATTCAAAAATAACATAGTACATCATTAAAAACGTATGATGTGCCTGTGAGTGTGTTCGTACGTCTACTCCTCTTGAACCAAGGCACCTACACAGATGGGAGTAGGACCAAATGAAAGATAATTAAATTGCAAGTCGGTTAGGCTATTTTCATAGCTGTCACTTAATTTTATGACCACTCAAATACACGAAAAACACTGCAAAAATAACGTAATAGTTTATTCTCATGACGTCATAGTTTGTTCATGACGTCATAATTTGTTCATGACGTCATAGTTTGTTCATGGCGCCATAGTTTGTTCTGTAAGTGACTGCTGAGGAGGTGGACGATTATTCTCAAGACACACTGCTCAATCCTAATTCACCTCTTACTGTACAGCTAGGGGACTGCACACATACCATTGCATATTAGGCGCTAGATCAAGGTTGCTGCCTTGTTGTGCCCCTATTGTAGCTCGATCCACATTATGTTTGCAGGAAACTGACTGAATGACGTCACGTTTCCTTCCACTACGAGTGCAAAAAACACCTAAATATCCCACTTGTGGACTCGGATAATAACTGTGTTGAGTCTGCAAGTGTGACATCCACACCATAGTGCAAGGAAACGTGACGTCATACAGCCAGTTTCCTGCAAACATAATATGGAACAAGCTATAGCTCTGGTGGTTCGACTTGCTGGTTTGAAACCCCAACACTAACTGACGAGCTCTTGCCTGAGGCATTACGTCACGTGACTGGCTAGCAGGTGCGCTCCGATCCTCACTGGTTTAACAAGGGGCGTCGAACAAAAGTCTTAACTGGAAAATCGTCTAATGGGATAATTATCTAATATCTTCCTAAATAAAAAATCTGGAAAATCATATAAACGGAATATCGCACAATGGATAATCGTATAATGGATAACCGTCTAACTAGACAATAATACACCTGCGGTTTCCGATGTTGCATGTATAGCCGCAGTGAGGACGGCAGCGCGAGCGAGGCAGGGACATTAGACGATTTTCTATTATACAAATTTCGTGTTACACGATTTTTTCCATTATACGAATTCGTGTTAAACGACTTTCCATTAACCTGTATACGTTGTTCCAATTATGCGATTTTCCAGTTAGATGATTATCCCTCGTCCCGTTTAACAATAGGACTCGCTCGTCACCCGGCTGTTAGCGCTGGGTCAACTGCCGTGTGTGCACGATAGTCAGCAGCACTCAACAGCTATGTTTAACAGCAAGGTGTAGTAAGGAGTGCTGTCTCCGTGAGTTGCGTATTGCCATACACGTAAGCCTGTTAAACATTACCAGGAATTCTTTTAACATTTTATTAGTGAATTTGACATTTTTTATTTTGAAGCTTGTATTTGTGCCAGTCACTTGAAAAAAAAAACACGTCTGCCACCATCATACCCACTGCACCACGTTCAACACAAGAAACAGCTGTCTGAATTGCTAGTAAAAGCATGCAGTTTTTTCGGAGGGAAACGTGGTTCACACGTGGTTGCATTGCAGAGAGCTGTTTTCATTGATAAGTCAAGAATATTTATTCATTCTTTCTCACACATTCTTAGGAAATAAGTTTAGAAAGATGGGTTGCTTAGGAATTGTGTGTTTGTTGTCGAAATTTAGCATAATGAGTGACAAATGAAGAGAGCCACAAGTCCTTTCGTCCATTGTCATGACCTACCAACAGGCCAATGAATTTTTATAATAATCTAACGTCTTTTTTTCCAAGGACCTAAAGAAAAAGGCTTGAAGGCTAATTCTTAGTGTAATAAGCATGCAAAAACAATATATTATAAAAAATAATATTAAAGAAAGACGAGTACCAAAGTGGATGCCCACTGAGATAAACAGTCTGAAGAACGCAAAAACAGGAAAACCATTCCTAGTAACGAGTTCACGCAAAGTTTATTTTGATCTTCCAAAATTAATTTTTCCTGATAAAACTATGACGGAATGAGCAGTTTTTCGCGTAGTTGAATACAGTATCCATCGATTTTGTGATGCTCTTGGAATGAAGTAAATAACATGAAGCATGGATCAACGCCATTGGAGTGAGCGAAGCGAACGATATGGCTGGTGTTTTGATTATGCACTAGACAACGGGTAAAATAATAGTCTAATAGCAACTACAAGTAACAAAAATAAAAGTAAGAAGGTACATTTAGTACGATGAAAGAAACTGTGCGACGAATCACTTTAAACTTGGGAAAACATATGCTGGAATTAAGTACGCTGTATGTTCAAGCACTCCACACACACCGAATTTGGCAAATTTTCGACGAACAGATACTGTAAAACACTCGCGTTCGTCTTTTTCCGGCCTTTTTAAGATGTTAGTTCTTGTTTACCAACATCATCATCACAACTGCTGTCGTCTGCTTCCAGATTTGAAAACAAACTGGTGCACGACAAGCCAACCACACAGTTCGCACATCGTTAGAAAACACAACGGCCATCCAAATATCGTAGGAAAAACAGTTTGTTTTCAAATCTGGAAGCAGACGACAGTAGTTGTGATGATGATGTAGGTAAACAAGAAGGCGAGTATATCATAAAATAATTGTTTTTAAGGTTGTAAGAGACAACGTAGTAATTTTTAAAAAGGGAAGGGTAAAAAATGAAGAATAAACGGCTGCAAAGCCACAGATTTGAAATCTGTACTTGTTAGTAACTGTTTGGCTTGATTTTAGGATTTGCCTTGCCTTTTTACATGAATCAATAAATCAACCTAAATATTCTGCTGTGATGAGCTTGAATTCTCCGTGGGTCCGCCTCCAAAATCTTTCAAAATGGTTCCCCCTATACTTATCTGATTCCAGCAATCTCCCCCTTGTGTTGCGGACTCGTCCAAATGACGTCACACAGCTCCACAAGATGGCAGCCTCATGTAACGTCCTGTCTTTACCCTACTCGTTTGTAGGAGATGTCTTTCGAATTGACGGTATGAATGTGTTTTTCTGGTGCCGATGGCCTTGTAGAACGGGTTATAGTTTCTTTAAACCTACCCCTACCTGTTTTAACATGGGCTTTGTCTGCTACTTTTTAATGTTTTAATTTTCACTTCTGAAGATGTGGCTTTGTTATAACACAAAATTAACAAGTATTTTTATTCTGTTATGTCCAAGAAACTGCATGAGAAGATTGTATTAATCGTTCATAATATCTAATTCTTATTTTGCACACAGTTGAAGAATTATGTTTTTTTCTGAGGCGGCAATTTATACGTTTTCCTTGAATGTTGAAGTTGAAATTTCCATAAAAAGAAAAACACCTCTGTGCTCATTCGTTGGAGCATTATGTGCTTCCAAGGAAAATAAATGTAGTTTATGGGATTCAGCTGATGGATTTTAGTATTGTCGCGCTTCAGAATGGATTTCCGAGTTTGGATCCCTCGGCAGCTGGAAATCGGAACGCTCCTAGGCTTTGCACGCAGAGTGAGGTGAGTTACCTCGATTGGCCTTTGATATGATTTGGTGTAATTTAGTTTGCATTAACGAATTCTTGTTATAGCATGTTACTTATCTAATGTTTAACGTCTTCAATGAGCTTTACTTTACTGTTATTTAACTAATCATTGTAAATTGGGTGTTTATATTTATTTCGCATTAGTTAATTTTAATGTTTTTATGTAAATTTGCCTGTCCGAATATAACTCTGGTCATTGGCTTCACACGCATGCTCCCGGGTTTTCAACGGGGAGGCGCAAAGGCACTTCTTGTCGCTCGCGCACCGCATGCATACCGAGTAGCCTACTATACACGTAACGAAGTGGATGTAACCAGCCAGAACTCAATCATAGAACAATCCGTTTTCTAAATGTATAATCACTATTACCATCACTGGAACTCGCGCTGAACCTCTTTATTATTAACTTGTCTCACGTTCTAAGTCATTATTTGTATTGCTGTACACGTTATCCAGCACAATCTTAGAAGCTCTTCCGTTTTTTTGTTATCCCAGCCAACTTCCGGTAATGGCCGGGGTTTTTACCTCGAAACTAAACCACTTCTAAAACCGCTCTGCACAATGTAGTGGTACAAATAATGAGTTAGAACGTGAGACAAGTTCCAGTGCAACAGCGCGTAAGAGCTGGTTCAGACCGCTTACGATAAACGAACACGAAAGGAAGGAACGGCGGCGACCAACATCACTAAGAATTACACCCTGTCTCACCAGCACGACCGGCCAACAGACCAATCAACGCTGCAGAATGGGTAGAGCTAGCACGCTTACTTTTCAAAACTGGACTATATGTGGCGAAGTTTTAAGAAATTATACCGCCATTGAATATGGCATAATTTTTTTAGCCGCTGTTCTCTACAATTATCTCGTTGCAGAAATGTTCGTGACAGCAAAGCACATTAATCGAAGATTCGAAGGGTTCTTGGCCACCATCTTGCATTTCCCCCATCGTGTTCGCAGCGGCTTGTCACCCATATTGGTCGGTCGGTGGGTGACGTCAGCCCCCTTACGCCAAAAATGAAATGCTGTGTTTGCTACGATCGACAACGAACAACCTGGAATGACTGCCTGAGGGGTTGGTCGAAGCGACGGTTGGTTGTAACTTAACTTTAACTTTAACTTTATTATAGTAGTGTCAAATCGCTCACTAGGAGCATTACATGACATGAAAATTTGCAAGAATAATAACAACAAAGAAGTTCACAATTTAAAATTGTATTTTGGCAAAGACGGAATCCGTTTTTTTTTGACAAAAGTAACGTCGTCATACTGTTTGTGTATAAATAGTTCTATGTAATTATAATAACAATTGTAATAGTTATAGTTAGATATAAATTGTAAGAACATTTGAAGTGGAAATTCATATCAAAATAAATTATTACACAAAAAACAGTATATACATGATAGTCGATAGGCTGCCTAAGAACAGCCCCAATTTAACAAAGTTTTTTATAATTTTTAGTATGTAAATTATGTTTAAAGAAAAAAATAAACGAGGTCTGGGTTTGAATCATTAATGTGAACATCGAAACGATTTTTGAACTGGTTAGTAGTAGGTGCCAAAACCACCGATTCGGGAAGGCTGTTCTAAAGGGGTAGGACAAAGTGTGGCGAGCCCATTCATGTGAATGGTACTGGTTGGTATTCAAGTTTGTAAGAATGGCCTCGAGTTGCCTGGTACTGTTGAAGGTGCAGTTTTTCTTGCAAGGTACGATCTCCATAGTTTTGCCTTAGAATTTTATACAATGTAATAATACCGCCTCGGCGGAAACGCCACCAGACGGAATGGGTAGTTAAGGAACGCAGTCTTTGCTCGATGGTTTGTGGCCCAGACCACGTACTTTTTTTGTAAAGCGACGCTGCACCCTTTCAATTGCTACAAAATCCTTCTTTAAAAAGGGACACCAAAAGTCCACAGCATACTCAATCGTTGGTCTAACAATTGTCAGGAATAGCCTAAAAAAAATAGCTGCATCTCTGGATTTCATAGTACGGCTTATCAGAATGGAAAGGGAATTTGCCTTTTGTATTGTAGAGGAGACATGATTTGAGAAATTTAAATTTTTATTAACACTGACTGCCAGGTCAGTGACTTGGGTAGCAGTTCCAAGGAGTTCGTCCCCCCAGTAGTAATTTAACTGTGGATTTTTATGTCCTAAGTGCATAATTTTTGACTTTTGAGGATGAATTTGAAGGCACCATATTTGCGACCATGCGTGTAGTGAATTTAAATCTTGTTGGAAGAGTATGAAATCTGAACATGTTGAAATCTTTTTTTTAATCTTGGAATCATCTGCAAATTTATTTATTTCCTTTTGGACATCTGATCCGAAATCGTCAAAGTAAAGTAAAAATAAGAGTGGCCCTAGGACTGACCCTTGTACAGTACCACTTTTAACGACTTCAGGACTTGAGTGATGACCGCTGATAACCACAGCTTGAGTTCAGTTTGTGATCCAATTTTTAATCCAATTTAGGATGGGCCCTTTGATACCGAAAAACTGCAATTTATGGATTAGTAGGTCATGTGGTACCTGGTCGAAGGCTTTAATGATAACCATATAAAAAATGTCCACAGGCGTGCATGAATCCAGGTTAGTCCAGACATCAGCGTAAAAGGATAACAAATTGGGAACGGTTGAAAAACCATGGCGAAAACCATGCTGATTTAAATTTAGTAGTCCCTGTGATATGACAAATTCGAAAATGTGTTGGTAGAGTATATTTTCAAAAATTTTTCGTAATTGGGCTGTAACACTGATTGGGTGATAATTGTCTGGGCTATGGGCTACAGGCGATAATTTTCTGGGCTACTTAGCGGTCGTTCATATCGTGGCAGTATGAATGGGCTATAAGCGTCAAATTAAATAAGGTTCAATACACACACGGACTACTATATGACTTCTGGCTGGTATCACCTAGGACAATATGTGGTAAACTGCGTCATGGTTTTTCGTACAACGTCCTTTGGGTCCTTTGACCCAAAGGATGCTGATCGAAAAACCATGACTGCATTTACCGGGCAAGCAGATTCACGATTTAAGGCGCAGTCATCTGTGATACTTCCGCTTTGAGACTATGGGATGGCAGCCGCCATAATGAATGTCATGGAAGGGCAAAATGTTGGAGTAGCTTAAGTCCGACGAGTAGGGTAACACACGCATAGCTACAGCTACACTGTGATACTCTTTGCGAAATGTATCGTAGCACAGACAAAAGTTTGAACTAATTTTCCAATAGCTGTTTAATTTTATAAATTGATGTTTGCATCATTTTCAAGATACACAGATTATTCACATTTGTGGCAACTTTCTGAATATATGCTTTGTCTTTGTCACACAATTACGACAGAAATTATAAATAATGGGATGTGTATCTCACAAACCTCATTCAGGCGAGAGCAGAGGCGAGGACGGAGTACAACAGGAGCCGCCATATTTTTTTCTAGTTTCAAAATTGTTGCTTTAATCTAAAATTACTGTTATGCTCTCTATAGGGGGTTACAATAATTTGTAAATATAATTATTTAATTAATTTTATTGTAGGCTTGGCCTATCGCCAATCCTAACCGCAGTTTACCATATATCGTCCCAGATCTCATTCAGACGAGAACCGGAAGTAGGCAGGCGTCATGTTGCCCTTACTGACGTCGGCCAAGCACCGGAAGGAATGCTGCTTGCGATGGTTTGGAATGCACTGTGGGAAGGCACAGTCATTCTCTCTGAGAAGAGGAGAGGCTGTGGTTTGTCATGCTGTTGTGAATTATTACCCAGTTGTGACTTTATGCAGGCGTGTTCGATTGGGATGATGTTTTTCAACTTCCGTAGCTTACTGTGAAGGTTTCCTGCACCCAAAGGTAAACAGCTCTTTCGTTGGATTTATGTGTGCATTGAAGAATTTGCTACATATTATTAATCACGTTGGCTCCTTGCGACGCTTGCCGTAATTTCCGTAATAATTCAATTTGGATTGCCGTTCCTCGGTTTATTTTCCGCAAGCGAACTTTCAAATGTTTAACTTTGATGAATTCATGTCATAACTCGTCTCATTACCTTTCAGTATTAATAATTAATAATTTAATTAATAAAATTACGTTCACATGACAGTTCTTCGGCATCCTGTCAAATAATCTCAAGATCACCATCAATTCCACTTTGGACTCGCCGCAAGTTTATGCCTGAGGATTCATTTGAGTTGAAGAATATTTCCGACGAGCTATTCATTGTATAAATATGGTGTTAGAGGCAAATGTTTAAATATCTTGATAAACTATCTTAAAAAAAGAACTTGCAGTGTAAAAATAGACAACACTTACAGCACATGGAGGGAAGTAGAATGTGGAGTACCACAGGGTTCAGTGCTCGGTCCGCTATTTATTTTTTTGATTTACCTAAACAATATTACTGTCTTCAATTTTACTGGTTTGTTAACTTTGTATGCGGATGACGTTTGCCTGATGTCGATTAATTTTAATCAAGAAATTATGACACAAAAATTACAAAATGACTTTGATAAAATAAATGACTAATTTAGTGAAAATGAACTTTATATCAGTGCAGAAAAAACATGCTTTATGCATATAACGACTTCACATACGATCAATAAACATTGTTCTACATATCGTAACATCGGCTGCTCACAAAAAAATATCTACACCTGCAAAAAAATTAAACCAAACCACAAAAACAAAGTACCTTGGCCTTGAAATTGATCATAATTGGAAATTTTATGATCATATTGAAACTTTAATACGAAAAATCAGACAAATAAGCCCAATGCTATATATGATCAAGGATTGTATAAAAAAAACAATAAAAAAATTCTGTATGACGCTTGGATCCATATTATTTTATTTTCAGTAGCTCTACAAGTATACAAATATTACGAATAATTACTTTGATCCCACTTGTAAATCCTTTAACCTAAAACCCTCAAGAAGCAACAACGCATGGTTGCAGACTCCACCTTGGAGAAATTCATATGGTAAAACAGTCATGTCTTATATTATTCCATCCTTAGTCAACGAAATCCCATCCTGTTTAAGATATATTACCCGTGCTAATAAGATGAGAAAATATGTAAAAAAAAAAATTGGATATTGGGACTTACCTAAATGTAACAACATTGTACTTTATTCATATAATGATTTACCCTTTACATATATTTTTTATTGTATAGATTCATTTAGACTTACCAGTTACACTAATTACACCAATGTGTCAGATGTAACGATCTATCAAATTTTGTGTCATTCATAAATGTTGTTTGTATTGTCTTTCAGTGCACATACAAGTTCAAGCTACTTGGTGCGATGTCTTGTTTGCTAAATAAAATTATTATTATAATTATTATTATTATTATTATTATTATTATTATTAAGTTAAGGAAGTTAAAGAAGAAATTGAAAAGGAAACACGTAATCCATGTCTACATTAGAAGTTTAAGAAAAAACTGGGATCTTTTAAAATATCACATTACAGAAACAAAAATAATGTGGGATGTAATTGTATTAACAGAAGTAAACATAAAACAAATTGAAACATCAAGTTATAATTGGGACGGTTATCACAATTATAATATAACAAGAGAAAAAACAAGTAGGGGAGGAGGAATAATGATATATGTAAAAGATAACATTATTGTTGATCATAATAAAACAAAAAATCTAGAAATAGCAAGCAATGAGGGTTTAGAACTTGTATTAATAAAACAACTACAAACTTTTAAAATAATAACCATTTACAGAAGACCTGAGACAAACAAAAATAACTTCATAAAAGAACTAAGGAACATATTAAAATAAAAAAATAAACACCAGAATGAAGAAAATGTGATTATAATAGGTGACATAAACATTGATATTTTAAAAAGTGAAAATAGCAATAAGGATAAATATGACCAAAGCAGTATTGATAAATATGAAAATATGATGGCAGGAGCAGGATTTGAGAATTTAATAGAATCAGCTACAAGAGAAGAAATAATACATGTAAATAAAAAGAAATATTCCAAAAATCATGCATAGACCATATATATGTAAAGTTAGGAGAAATAGGCTGGAAAAAAAATAGTGGAACAATTAAAATAAAAATTGCTGATCATTATTTTACGGTGCGCTGGCTCTGGAAAACGGACCAGAACAGAAACACAGAAAATGAAACAAGAGAAGAGAACATTTATCAGAAATATAACCATAAAAACATTATTAAAGATCTACAATTCCAAAACTGGGATTTTTTGGATAGTATTGAATGCCCTAATAACATGTGTAATGAAATTATCACTACAATAAAAAATATATATGATAGGAATATTTCTAAAAAAACAAAACAAAAAAAGAACATAGAGAACTTTCAACCCCAAAAAAGGCACGAGTGGATTACAACTGAATTAATAGCCTTAATAAATAAAAAAAAACAATCTGTGGAAGGAAATACAAAAACAGGGAAAGGAAAAAAATATTAAATTATTGCAGCAATACAGAGATTTAAAATGTATTATAACGAGTAAAATTAAAATATGTAAACAAGAATACTATGAAACAAAACTAAAAAAAAACAGACGATGGTAAAACATTATGGCAAATAGTAGATGAAATAAACGGACAACAAAATCAGAAAAAAAAGAATATAGATAAAGATATTACAAATACATTTAAAGAAACTGAAATATAAAAATTAAGAAATGACTTTAATGACAATTTTTTTAATCAAGTACCAAAATTAAGAAAAGTCTTTGAACAAAAATTAATTAACTATAAAAATGGAAACCATTATAGAACGGTGTTTAATAAACTTAAACAAAAACATTCAAAAACATATGACAAAACTTTTTTTGTAAAATATCCTACTATAACAGAAATAATTCAAATTATAAGAGAATTAAAAAAACTCAAATGCAACAGGTATCGACGGCTTTAATACAGAAAATTTCAAACAGAGTGAAGAAAATACCTCAATATTCGTATGTAAACTAATTAACAAAATGATTGATAATGAAATATGGCCAGACCAACTGAAAGTGCAAGTACTAAGGCCTATATTTAAAAAAGGCGACAGGAATGATAAAAATAATTACAGACCAATCTCATTATTATCAATAATAGACAAAATAATTGAAAGATTCTTTTCAAATAAGATTACAGAATTCTTAACAAAATTTAATTTACTAAATAATACACAATACGGCTATAAAAAAAACAAAAGCACGACAGACTTGCTAATACAAATAAATGAAGTAATAACTAAGGCGTTGGATGAAAAAAATATGTAGGAGTAATATTAATTGATCTACAAAAAGCCTTCGATACCTTTGACCAAGATATTTTAATGAAAAAATGTGAAAGAATTGGTCTGCGAGGTAAAATATATAATTTAATCAAAAGTTATTTAATGAATAGGATAGCAACAGTAAAAATTGGAGATGATTACAGTACTTATAAAGATGTTACTTATGGAGTACCACAAGGATCTGTTTTGGGACCTCTATTGTTTCTCATATATGTAAATGATATAGATGACTATGTACATAGAACCTCAATATATATGTTCGCAGATGACACGGTATTAATTTCCATAAATTCAAATTATTATGAGATGAGTAAAAATTTACAAAAAGACTTTGACATATTTAATGGATGGTTGATAGAAAATGAATTATACATCAGTGAAGAAAAAACTGTACAATTGGATATAACGGTACCTAAAATGACAGACAGAAATAGAATACAAATAATAGCACATAGTGAACAGTGTGACCTAATGAAAAATAAAACAAACTCACAAAACTGCAAAATTACCTGCAAGGAAATTAATAAAAAAAATACAACAAAATATCTAGGATTAGAAATAGACTCAAACTGGGACTTTAAAGAGCATATATTGAAACTAACAGTAAAATTGCGACAAATGATACCAAAATTATACAATGTAAAATATATTTTATGCAACAAAAACAAAAAATTATTATATGATGCTTGGATAGGTAGCTTATTACGATATGGTATTGAAATATACGGTTTTGCCGCTGAGTATATGATAAATAGACTGCAAAGAGTACAAAATAAACTAATAAAAGTATTATTTAGCAAAAAAGATGAAAGAACAAACAATATATACATCAATAATAAAATACTTAAAATTAAAGAGTTACGAGATTATGTAGTAATCGTCAAGAATTATTACACAAATACACATAAAAATTATGATACAGAAAAAAGCACACGATTAAGAACAACATCACAAAAGTATAAGCTACCACAATGGAATAATTCATATGGAACAAGAAATAAAAAGTATTATATACCACATATATTTAATAAATTAGAAAAAAATATGCTACATTTCCAGAGTAAAATAGAATTGAAAAAAAAAATTAATAGATGAATTTGTAAGCTATTATAAAGCAGTGTCATAAAGCGTATGTAAATAGTGTATCTAGCTGTATGTTATTTATAATAATGTAAATTGTTGTTATATGTTGTTATTGTAGCTCAGACAAGTTTTTCTCCCGAAAAACTTCGAGCATTGTATGCAATAAAAATTATTATTATTATTATTATTATTATTATTATTATTATTAATATTATTATTATTATTATTATAAATATATTATTATATATTATTATGTTATTATAACTATGATATAACAGAAGACAACAAGCGTTATAAACAATTTAAAAAAGAATTACAGAGAAAAATCAAAACGACTAAGCAAAATTATTATGACTGTTTTTTTTACTGCAAATGAACAAGATGGTAAAAAAGTTTGGAATAAAATTAACCACTTGATAGGAAAAAGTGAAAATAAGAAAGAAAATATTGATGAACTCATTAAAAAGAACTTTAAAGGAAATTTAGAAATTGTATGCAATAAATTTTCAGAACATTTTGAACTACAAGTACCAAACCTTAAAAAAAATTCACAATTAACAAACATAAAACAAAAAGCAAAGAAAAACTACAAATAACACTCAATAAATCAATGGGAATAATAGAAACTAATAAACAAGAAATCATAACAATAATTAACCAAATTAAAATTAAAAACCAAGTGGACATGAAGGTTTTCTAATGGAACATGTTACTGAAACAAAAGAAAAAAACTAGTGAATGCATGATAATATTAATACATAGTATTATAAAAACAGAGATATGGCCAAATAACCTTAAGAAACAAATAATAAGACCAATTTTCAAAAAAGGTAATGTGTAATTTTAATAATTAGATCTATACACTGCTACCAGTACTCAATAAAATAGTTGAAAATTTTGTTTATATCAAAATAGAAAATTTTCTTAATACATATGACATACTAATAAACAACAATTCGGTTATAGAAAAGGAATTGGAATTATTGAAGCATTAGAGAATATAAATAATAATATTAACAGAGCAGTAAATGAAGGAAAATATGTAGGTGCAATACTAATTAACCTAACCAAAGCATTTGATACTTTAAGTAAAAATGTTATTCTAGAAAAAATCTATAAACATGGGTTAAGAGGGAAAATATATAATATAATCAATAACTATATGACAGGACGACAAAGTAGTGTTAAATACTTAATGAAAAAAAAAAAAAAAAAAAATTTTGATGCATTAATCATGTCAAACATCAAATATGGAATTACAGTATATGGAACAACGACTAACAGTATAATGGCACAACTTGAGAAAGTTACAAACGAGGCAATTAAAGCATTATTTAAAGACAATAAACTAACACATAGTAAAGACACATATCAAAAGTTTAAAATATTGAATTTACAGCAAACATTAACTTTGAATATAATAAAAAAGAATTATTTTAAGAACATATATAAAGTTAAGACTAACAGAACTGTAAGAGGTAACAATAAATGGTTAACAGAACCAAAGTGGAATAATTCGTATGGGAGACGTGAAATGAAATACCAATTATCCTATCAATTTAATAAACTACCAGAACACGTACGGAACCTGAATAATCATAATGAAGTAGACAAGAACATATAAAAAATGGATATTATATCAATAATAAACTACCATATCAAATTTAAGATAAATAAATTAGTGTACTAAATTTAATATATGGAGTATGGAATTTAATAGGAATATATGTAAAAATGTATGACGCATGATTATAATTTAACATATACAAATAACGAAATGTATTACTTGCTTGCACATACAAGTTCTTTGGAATTTCGTGCCTGTACCAACAACAACTTGTACAATAAAGCATATTATTATTATTATTATTATTAATTTTTAAAAAATTAAATAAAATTAAAAAAATTAAACTAAAAAAAATTTAAAAACAGCTAAAAATTGTTAATACAACTAAGATAATATGAACGAAATATATATGTGGAGTGTAAAGGATTAAGAAATGTTTTAATTAAAGTGTTAATTAGTGAATACATTTTTGTTAGATAAGATGATATTATTTGTCGATTTGTTTAGTTTATAACATCAGCTACTGTGGTAGAAATGGAGAATGTACGTAATTAGGCTTAGTTAGCTTAAAATGTAAAATTTATAAATGTAATGAATATCATATCAAAAACCAAAACTGGTAAAAGGGGCCGCCAAGTTCCGAATAGTTCGGCCCTTCAAAGGCGTGATTTCAACACACCAAAACATTCGCCAGTTAATCGCACCACTTCATAGTTCGAAGGTGAAATGAAAACTAGAACATTGCTACTTTCGGTAGCAATGTTCAAGTTTACTTTTAACGTCCAAAGTATTCGGTACGATTAAGTTGGCGAATGTTTTGGTGTGTTGATATCACTCCTTTGAAGGGCCGAACCATTCGGAACTTGGCGGCCCCTTTTACCAGTTTTGGTTTTTTATGTGATATCAGTCATTTTTTTAAAATTGTGTAATAGACTCAACGTATATGTGGTTCTCGCAAAAGTCGTATCCAAACATACGCTAGTATGTCGCCGCCAAGTAGATGATTTATTGTTGTTGGAGCTGAATTGTCAGCGCGTAATTGTTAGAGTGTAATTGTTGACAGATGGAGGCTCACTAGCAGAATATGCCTGTTAACTGTAACGAGCATACATATGATTTCACATACTGTTGTAAATTCCCCATGCGGTAGAAATCTTTGGAAATCGTTGGAATCAGGTGCCTTGAGTTCAGTAACGAAGAATACCATAACATTAACGTTTGAGAAGGTGTCCTTTGTGGAGAAGGTGGCTAGCTACTAGTTAAGGTCAGAGCTCTTATGTTAATTCTCATAGGGTATAAAAACACGCCTACAGCTCGTTAGGAAAGGTTTGCATATCTAAATTTTGGCACACAGGTAAACACTAGTTCGGGGAGTGCCTTTTTGTAAAATGGGGGTTGCAGCTAGAAGCACGTGGCCCTCAAGTGGCACGTAAATGTAAAATTATTGTTGTAACTATTGCTTGTATTGTTGTCCAATAGTCTGTTATAACATGCTTAAGTGTTATACGCGCACCATTTCAGTATACTTATGTACCGCAACAATACACTCGAGTTTTAACAAAATAACTATTCTTGCAATTATTTAACTGTTGGCTTCGGGCCAGGGCCCTAATAGGCCCTATAGGGCCTTAGGGCTTCGGGCAGATGACCAGGAGTGGTTAACGCTCGTTAAACCCTTTGAGGGCCCTAATAAACCCAATCAATCAATCAACGACATCGTAAATAAACTAACCTTGATTGCGGGTTGGGTATACCGTTCAGTGAGTTTTATATTATGTGCTATTTGAAAATGAAATATTATGTGATCAGTGAATTTTATAGTATATTACAGTATAGTATAGTACTACGTTACCCAAACGGGGATGCGGGCCTCCTTTGGGAGGTGCGGAGCAACTGCAGGGGAGGCGCGAGTCGCTACCGGCGCCATACTATAAGGGCGCATTTCTGCAATGGATAGCTAAAATCGCCATCATGTTGAAATTTCAGATGTTTCATAGCTTCTAGCTGCGAGAATGCAAAGGCGAGTCGTAAATGAACCCTGAAGATAAGTGACCATTTTTTATTTTATTTTTAACTATGCATTGCAAAAGAAGTTCAATTGTATGAGGAAGGCGAAATTTTCATTTTTAAATATCTACAGATTTTTTGTGCAATCACAGCCATTTTAGCCAAAATTGTAGATACTTTTGTTCTCATGTGGCAACACTGAGTAGTGAAAAAAAAATTGCACAGCTATTTTTTTTGGGGTGGTGGGGAGGGGGGGAGCACCATTGCCAGCTTGTTCCAATGGGAAGGAATACTGAAGAAAAGGTTGGGAACCACTGGTATAGTATATTTACTTGAATACACCATGGTAGTTAAACTACGGAAGTTGCAACAGAAAAGAGACTGGGAATCTATCATTGCCAGGAAAATTTGAAACACAATGCAGATCGTGAGCACAGGGTTCAGTCAAGTAGGAAAAAAGTAAATTTTTTCAAATAAGTATGTCTTAGTAATGCGCGGAGTTTGATGGTTACGGTAGACATATGCTATAGTGTGATGTCACTAAATAGACGATTGGCCAAGTAGATTACATTAAGTGTGATCGAGTGATTAATTCCAGCTTCATTGCGTGATTAAAATTAACCTCGGGAGGAACAACTGAAGGGGGATGCGCTGATTGAGTGAGCGAAGCGAACGAAAATCAGCGTTTGTTAGCCAGTGCGAAAACAAACTGGACAAACTTAAGCACGTGAAACATGGGCATACAATAAACCAAACCGTTTCAGTTTGGCTGATGTAACGGCTAATTCGGCAATGGCAAATGTGAAAATTGTGATAGGGAAAATTTATACACATAAAATACCTCCAGATAAAAAAGGTAGAGGTAACAATTAGAAAATGGGATTCTTTGTATTCACAGGCCTATGAAAGTTATGATATCAATCCAAAACCGAAACTGGGATAAGGGAAGTCGCCAAGTTTCCAAAAAGGATCGGCCTTTGAAAGCAGTGATATCAGTTAACCAGGGAAAGGCCGCCAAGATTAATCCTATTAGCCAAGCTAATCGCACCGAATAATACTTTGGACGTTAAATGAAAACTTGAAGCTTGCTACCGTTAGTAGCAATCTTCTAGTTTTCATTTAACTTTCGAACTATTAGTATGTGCGATTAACTTGGCTAGTATTGTTTAACCTTGGCAGCCTTTCCCTGGTTGAATGATATTAGCACTTTTAAAGGCCGACCCTTTTAGGAAACTTGGCAGCTTCTCTTATACCAGTTTTGGTTTTGGGTGGATTTTTATGACTACGAGCATTACAATATGTAAATTGTAATTGAACATAAACTATTATTATTATTAATATAATAAGTAAAATGTTCGGCACTGTAAACCTTCAGTATTAGCATGGTCCAAGGCTATGCATACCACTTAATTTTCGATAAAGTATAATCTTTTTGTCGATGGCAGTATTCACTTCAGATATCCTTGGCGCAATTACTGAATTATTGGTTAGAAGATTTCGGTTAAATTCTTACATTAAAAAAAAAATTCGTCGTAAATAAGGCAGTTCGAAATAAGGATCTCAGCCAGCAAGCACTTGTCAGGAAAGGTCATGTTCAGTCAATGGAAAATCCGTTCAAACCCGGATAGATATATATATATACCGACGAGGCCGCGTTTCCAAACTAAACGTCATGATGTCGTAACGTCATTATTCTCAGCTCCCATTCATACTTCATTTCGTGGAGTGATAGACGCACGCAGTCGAGTTGTGGGCGTTCAAGTCATTCAAGTCGAAGACATGAGAACTGCTTTCAGTTCCAAGCAACAGGCTTTCCACGCAATTAAGGAGTTGAACGACAGCATCGATTTTTCGACGTAAATGTCAAGCCACTGGGAACCCTGCAATTCAATTCAATGTTGATTCGTAAACGGCAAATTCACTGTTGATTCATAAATTACTACACAAAGGGTTTCAACCAGTGAGCTGCAAAAGCCATTTTCAGGGGGCGTCGGACGAAAGTCTAACTGGAAAATCGTCTAATGTTATAATTGTCTAATATCTGCTTCAATGAAAAATCTGGAAAATCATCGAAACGGAATATCGTATAGTGGATAAACGTATACGTCTAACTGGGAAACAATATAGATAATAAACGTGTAACTGGACAATAATATACCTGCGGTTTCTGATGATGTATAGCCGCAGAGAGCGCGGTAGCACGAGGGAGGCAGGGACATGAGTCGATTTTCCATTGCACGAATTTCGTGTTAGATGGTTTTCCGTTATACTGTATAAGTTCTTCCAGTTATGCGAATTTCCAGTTAGACGATTACCTCTCGCCCCGTTTTCAGATGCTGCAAGACAGTAGAGAATATTAAAAAAATATATATACAACTCCGAATTTCATTTCATTCGAATAGATTTGTGCAATGATTGCAGCTGCCTGACCAACAAGATAGATAGACAGAGCAAAATTCCAAATCATCGCGTTAAAACAGGAGTTAATTCAACAGCAACAAGGCCGTGTTTATAAATTCAAAGCAGGTTCGCTTCGCTGGCGGCTGCTCGAGGGGAGAGTCGGCCCAACCGTCTGTGGCGTCACTCACCACGCTAGAGAACTCGCCGCCCCACGATGCTTCGTTTATGAATCTTGCACGTGTGAACTTGTTAATGTTGGCCGCGAACTTCCATCCAACTATGGGCTTCTTCACAACCCCACACTTCTCAACCGGCAAGATTCGATGCCGAACGGCTGAATGACACTGCCATTGTTATATTTTACAATTTTTTTTCTCGTTTTTTCCCCCAGCATTCAGCGTTTCAGCACACCTCGTTTTCCTTTCATGTGACGTCGATCGAATCCGGGGATGTCGCCATTTTCCTATCCCAACATGACGCTCGACGCTGACCGATCTGGATCCTCCAGTTCATATTACCTGGACGCTCGAAAACACCAAAACGCGAGCGTTGTTTATCCTGCTTCTTATAAGCACTCGCGGTCAACCGCTAAGCATCGAAAATGCTCTGCTTTCAAGCATAGAGCGTCACACGTACACGTCGAAATCTACTTTATAAACGCGCACGAAGAAAAGCTGGGAAGGCTCGTACGTAAGATTGGCGTGTGGCAGGATCGATAACAAAATACAGATGCAAACCTATTTACATTGCCTTTTGGACTTATATGTCAGACTGCCTGAGCGGGGAATCGAACCCAGGACCTTTGGAACCAAAGACCGAGGTCCTACCGCTGAGCCATATTGACACGGCCAAAAGGAAACGTCCATAGGCAGCATTTAACACGTGAATATATACATATAAACAAACACTTTCCAATCGCCACTGGAGGGACGCTTATTTGCTGTGCCATCCTCCAAGTGAAACGAATGGAACACTTAAACGTGATATAAGGATTAAAGATAGGAAAGCCAAAGGCTCACAAGAAGTAGTAGGATCTTTTAGCAGGATCGATAGGTAGGTAACGCTGTTTCTCGAAAAACGTGCGGCAAAATATTCCTTGCTTTTATAAGAGACACAAGAGGGCGAAATGTGTCAGTCTCTCGATTACGGCATAGCCTCGTGCTGAACGAGCAAACCCGGGAAAACTTTAAATAAACAATGGCGTCATGGATAGCGTCATTCATCCATAATAATAGAGACAATACGACGGTTACGAATAATCGATAACGTATCTATTCGTATAATAAATACGCTTAGTTGGGGTGAGGGTGCACACAGCAAAATTACCAGAGTTGCGATGCGGTGCACTATAAGGAAAGAGGGCGCGCAGGTTCATTCTCGGCACGGTAGCAAAAAAAAGGGGCGAGTGGCCGACAATGCGAATGGATGTGCCCTGTAACAATCAGTAACAAACGAAATATTTCTTTAATAATGCTGGCTATTAGAGACGACTTGAACAGTTTCAAAGTTTGTTGAGTAACAATCACTGCATCCACGATCGTCGTTGGAGGTTTCGGCGGGCAGATGACCGGGTGCCCGGGTGACTCATTGACTTTGGCTTATCGTGCTTGGCATCAAAACGGGGAAACCGGCAATTCAGCCACACTGAGCACAAGAGTGGTAACCTCTATTGAAAACGCTATTTACTTTCCTGAGAAGACCAAACACCGGAGGTTCCAGGGATGGGGGGAGGGGCGGCGTTTTCAGACCACACAAGAGGTAAGAGGAATGCAGGGGAAGAATGCGGGTGTAGAACAGGGGATACCCCGGGGCCGTGGGGGAGGCGAAAGTTCGGGGAAGAACAGGGGGTATCGAGGGGTCGCAAGGGGGGGGGGGGGAGAGAATCTAACCACACAAAGGGAGAATGCAGTGTGAATGCAGGTGCAGGGGAATTTGAGGGAGGAAGGGGGGGACGGCGGTTGACCCCCGTTTTCAATACTTGTTGCCTAGTAAAGTGTCTTCAATTCGCTGCCTAGATATGTTTGTGTCTTCAATTTTCTGCCAGAAAGGTTTGTGTCTTCAATTTGCTGCCTCGATATGTTTGTATCTCCAATTTTCTGCCTCGATATGTTTGTGTCTTTAATTTGCTGCCTCGATATGTTTGTGTCTTCAATTTTCTGCCTCGATATGTTTGTGTCTTTAATTTGCTGCCTCGATATGTTCGTGTCTTCAATTTGTTGCCTCGATATGTTTGTGTCTTCAATTTGCTGCCTCGATATGTTTGTGTCTTCAATTTGCTGCCTCGATATGTTTGTGTGTTCAATTTGCTGCCTCGATA
>JAHWFP010215372.1:24613-40224 GCA_023313725.1 Lithobius niger
GATATGTTTGTGTCTTCAATTTGCTGCCTAGATATGTTTGTGTCTTCAATTTGCTGCCTAGATATGTTTGTGTCTTCAATTTGCTGCCTAACGCTGAGCCTAGATATAATTTGTTGCTGTTGTTGTTTTTACTTAAGGAAGCCAAACCCTAACCAATACAATCCCAACAATTTTCCCAACCTGCGGTTTACCCACGTCTCCATAATAATGAAGTGGACATAGGCCAACATTGTTGTTTGGTTCTATTTACGATACGCGTTTTTGCCCAATCTACTCGAAAGGTTCTGTAAGGTAAGTTGGTAAACCACATACAAATCTATCTTTTTCCATATGAATCAGAAATCAAAATTCATGGTGAGTGATTTTGAAAAAAAATACCCCATTTTTTTTAAATTAGTTTAAACATAATTTTGAGATAATTTTTTTCTGAATGCCACGCGCTATTATTTATCACAAAGTAAGGAAAAACATCCCATTTTGACAGATATTTCCCCCTCGTAAATAAAAACTACGTTTTATGGGGGGGGGGGGGATGTTTCCTTTGATATTATGATGGCTTTTTGCAGTAATAAAATAAATATACAAAGAAACGCAGTAAATTGTATAAAAGAAAGACAAAAACAAACCAGACAGCCAAAATCATGCACTAGAAATAACGTACTACATTTAGGCACTCAAGTTTCGTCGAAATGGGATGATGGATTTGAACTGGCAACCCAACTCGTCCCCATATCACTGACATAGTCAGTTGAGGAGCGGCCACAGCTATAAAGGTGCTATGTCGGCGATCTGGTGACGATTTGGGTTGCCAGTTCGAATCCGGGTCATGCCACTCCGACAAAACGTATGTTCATGAAGATGGCTTACTGTACTACATTAATTTCTAGAGTAAGATTTTCGTAGTCTGTCTCGTTTTCCTCTTTCCTTTGTATATTTTTGGTAGTGTCACAGAATGTCAAATAACAAAATTAGTATTGGATCCACCTTTGCCTAAAGTTACGTTTTGAGTTAAAATTAGCTGTTTGGTTAATATAGTTATAATGTTAAACTTTAGGGGTAGAAAAAAATATTTTTTTAGAATTTTTGTTTTGTTTTTAGAAGAGTGATAATGACGCCAAAACCCCAGTTTTCTGCACTAGTACGATTTACATCAAACGGATATTTGACTTCGTGAGTGGGTGATGCAATGAAAAAGTTGCTCCCTGAGTGGGCAATAACTCACGATAACATAAAAAGCACAGTTTGATTTTAATTTTCAGCTCTGATATTTGGTGCCTTGTTCACAAAATAGAGTGAAAAAAAAAACATAAAAAAAAAACAGAGGGACCAGCCTTTAACACCCTATATCTGGTGGTGGCCATATTGGAAAGGTTCTTCGGATAAGGTGGTAAGGGCTGGTCCCTCCGTGTTTTTTATGTTTTTTTTTTACTCTATTTTGTGAACAAGGTACCAAACAACTGTGCTGAAAATTAAAATCAAACTGTGTTTTTATGTTCTCGTGAGTAATTGCACAGTGAGGGAGCAACTGTTTTCATAGTACGATTTATAAGTTAATGATAGAACGTCAATCGCCTGTCCTGCTGGAAGCTTTTCCAGTTGGACTTTGGACAGAGCCAATTTGCAGGACGCGTGATAATAACGTAGCTAGCCCTTCCTGCAGGACTCTGCCAGTAGGACGCTTGGATGTCTACTACATGAAAGCCCTGAGTTAATAGACGGACGCAGCAATATAAACACAACGGCAACCCAATATGCCTTTATATTAATTAATTATTAATTAAAACACTTTCACCATCGCGAAAAAAAATAAATTGCATTTAAAAAAAGTCATATCAGTAATTTCTGTATTGTCAGAATTGCTTTAGAACGTTGCTGCTGTAAGTTTCGTCATTGTTTTCATTTTGTTCTACACGCACAGCTACTTTCGTTTCTCGGGTTATTTTACCATCCATTTCCTATATGACCCGAATCCACGAACCACAAACACTGTTATAAATTCCAAAACACCTTGCAGTCTGATATAACTAACCAAAGGTCTCTTATCAATTTTGGTGTGTGGTCCATCAATATGCGTTGCTGTCACCGAAACACGGTCACTCCTGTTTTCATACAAGCCGCCATCTTTGCTAACGTATTACGCATGCGCAAGCAGTGATCAACTTCCGGTTTTAGGTTTCGCTAAAAAACTAGAGGCTTTTTCGAGCGAAACAAAAAAATTTCCTGCTAGAAGTACCACAGGCCTGACATCAAATGATTTTGTAACCTCCTACTGGTAAGACGATACGTCCTTCACGTAGGCGATTGGACGTTCCATCATTAAAGTGGCACTATCACCGATTGAAAGCAGACAAAATCTTGCAACATCTAGCGCTATCTAGTATACTATCTAGCATTTGATGGCACCAAGCCAAGGAACGCACAACGGCATTTCTTTTGACGAAACAAACAAGCTACGACCTCCTTAATTATTGTGTGGAAATTTGTTACGTCCTCGTGAACCTGGAAGCAAGCTGTAAAGGATAACAATATCACCACCGCTAGATGGCGCCATGGTATTTTCGTTCACTTTTCAATCGGTGATAGTGCCACTTTAAATAACAGTTTTTAATTTCCCCGCTCATCCCTCCAACCAACATATTTGCTTTTTCCGTATCTCAAAATGTTTCCAATTTTATTTGGTAGGCCTATTAAAGAAGTTAATGCCAATGAAGCAGTGTAAAGGTTTCTCACCGGGTTCATCCGGATTTCTTCAGGACTAACGTTGGCGCCTTTCGTGTCCACGCCACAGGGTTTTAGGCAGTTGTTCTCTTTCTGAACGCTGCACTACGAAAAAAATTAAAAACACACATTAAGAACAACGACCATGCTTTAAACGAATCAAAACCATCCCAAATGATCAAAAGCAAGTCTTGTTTTGGCATGTAATAAACATTAAATAAAACCCTATTGCTTTGCCGGCCTTCAATACCTAGATTCCGTCAGAAGGAACAGAATAATGGAATCTGAATTGTAATGCCTTTTTGAGTTTAATGGCTTTTTGATTGGAGATAGGCCGACTAACGGAATTCTTTATCAACTGCCAAGTATTGTTTTAAGTTACGTGTAGTTTAACTGGATCTTATTTGTGTACAACACTATACGCTAAGTCAGTAATCAAATAGCATAATTGATATATCCCAAACATCGTCTTCATTGACCAGCAGTTCTGCATTGACGGAACAGTCTTGAATTATACGACGCTGTATATATGCAGTGCATATTTAAGTAGTAATTTGCCCAGCAGGTGCATCTTCTACGTAATCAGTTTGCTTTAGATGACGAATGTCTCCAGGAAATACTGCTAGAATATTTGACAAGTCTACGAAGAAATGATTACTTCCACTACCGAGAGAAATTAACATAATCGCTTTCAGTAACGGAAGCGATGATTTCATTGGAGACCTGCAAAATATTTTAGTAGTTTCTGTGGAATAGAAACAATAAATTTTACTATGATTTATTTAATTTGAGCGTGTGTACGTGCATAAGGCGTCGTGTGAAGGCTTCGGTTTAATTATTGTGTTGTTTCTGGCTTCTTGGAGTTGGACCTCAGCTCAGCCATTACAGACCTACGTGCTCTCAAAGCTATGATAAAGGAATTGTAATGGAAACTTCACAAAGTTACAACGAAAAATTAAGGGACGAATTTTTTTTTTTTGTCTGCAGTTTCTCTTTCTAGGTATTGTAATTGGATCATTTGCTACCATTCAAAAATTTTAAAAATGTCTTGACTTTGGAAGACAGTGGCAAATCTGTCAGTTCACGAATACCAATGTATTGTCGGTAGTCCATGAAAATTGACTGCAGTTAAAACTGCGACTGTGAAAATAAAACACTTTTGCTGCAAATATGCCCTAAATGTGCCTTTTACGCCCTAAATTTCGAGAACAAAGGAAGTATCCGATAGTGTTGGTCCTTAAAAAGTTAGATAGTTTCTTAACTGTCAAGAATGTAAACCACGTCCTAAGTAACCATCCTAGCCCACGCGAAATTAACGGCGCCTGCAGACTTTAGTTGCGGGATTGATATTAAAAATCTGGATGCAAACAATGGCAGACACTTCGTATAATATGCAGAAAAAATTATATAATAATGGAAATGAACGTTTCTGAGTGTCTTTTTAATTTCGCAAAATCCGGTCGTGTTCCTGTAATTTATTATTTGTGCACCCGAAGGCCCCATTTCGCGTAGGCTTAATTAACATTCGATATCTGTTTAATTTCTAAGCCTGGTATTTATAACGTAGAACTGAGTTTGAAAATTCAATATTGAAATCCAAAGTTTCAATACCGAATATCCAATGCTTTAATTTCACGTTCATTAACAAGGCTACACTTGCTTTTTGAAGGGAAAAAAATCGCGGTTGATACAACATTGAAATATCTGATATAGTTACAGACCTCTAGTTATGGTTTTCTTTCAAGCCTAGCATCCGTTCTACTGAACCAGTTATCTGGTTTGTTGTTTAGCATACGGTAATAAGTGTTCTATAGCTGCACTGCCTAAGTCCTAAAGTCAGTTTTGTTTGACATATACTGACTTTAATTCGTATGTCAATTACCGAATAATCTCTACTATCGAGTTAGCATATAGTGGTTTACTACATTGGAGGCCTGATCCAAAAACAGAGTTTAACTCTCAAACCCACGATTATCCTGGCTTTTTTACGTCATCACCGATGCTTACATTTCATCCTTCACTCTTCATAGTGCTGACTTTATTGTGATTCTTCGTTTATTGCTTGTCTTTGCAGCTGATTTCGTTTCTTTCCTGAAGTGTTTTTCGGGAAAAAGGCGGCATGGAAGTTATGGCCCAAAACCGCCACTGGCTCGCTTTGCTTATGTGAGCACGCAAGACGAGAAAGAAAAGTTACGATACTGAGCTCATGAACCACTTTTGTTGCACCCTGCCAAACGATTGCAACACACCGTATTTTCTTGCCGTGCGTGAGTACTCATAACTATTGCACTTGTGGATTATAACACTGCTGTATGAAAAACACCAGGTTTCCACAATGTGAAAATAGGTAGATTAAACCATCTTTGCAACTATAATTATTTAATAAATACTATTGATACTAATGCAGAGTTTGGCATAGGATTGGAAGACTTGCATAAAAAAATTCCTAAAATTGGTGAAACAAGAAAAACGCGTGTTAGGCATGATAATAACAAAAAAGAATAAACGATGGTGAAGCCGGGCATCAGGAACCACACATTGCTTCTAATTTGTGTTAGTACGACACCTAACATGGGTTTTTTTCCTCCTTGGTTCACTGATGGAATTTTGTTTAATGCAGCATTACGGCCTGCTTTAGGGTTTTTGTGTATTGTTCGGATCAGGACGGGAGAGTGTAAGGTTTGTAAGCGTTTAATGAAAGCGTAAGGTGTACCTTAACAGTTTGCCAGAAATGCCAGCAAACTATTAAAGGAAGTGAAGAATTTACAGAACACAAATAGCATCCGTTAAAAAACAAGCGGCTAAAGCGACTACGTAGTCGCATCCGGTCTTCTGTGCAGTTCTGACACTTCCAATGTTGAGGCGCACACCTCTATCAGGCACTGCAAGAACAACTCTATTATAACCCTACGTCTCCAATAACGCAGAAAACTGAATAGAATGAACAGAACGGAATACACATGTGCCCGTCCAAGCTGGCGCTGAACGGCAGCACATATTCCTTGCAAAAGAAGCGTGCGTCCTCTACTTGCTTCTCCCTCCCCACGAACAACAAGTGGACACGGCCCAACCGCTTACATGCCTAGCATTTCTCGTTGAGTGGATTATCGGCTAACTGAACGAACTTTCACGATTCTTAGTGGTGTTAGTGTTTATGGTAGTGTAAATTTATGCATGTTTTGCGTGATTTCAGTTAAATATAGGCGTGGCAAAGTTGAGTGTTGGATCGTCCGCCACGTTGACTTGGCCTAACGGAAAGCAGAACCAACAGAAAGTCAGCTCGGCGAGCAGAATTTCCATAGTTCTGTAAGGAATGCATTCTGGGATTGAAAGGAGGCGTGGTTTTTCCGCCAAATCAACTGAACGGAACGTTCCGCGTAATCGTAGACGAGGGGTATAATCTAAAAGCAGTAACCATCACAATTGCCGGTTAAAAATAAGTTAGCCTAGGCGTATTTTACATGTTTGGCGTAATTGTCAGCGTTTAGGCCTAATTTACCTGTGGTTTTAATTTTGTAAGTAGCAGCAAACGGAGAATTGGATTGTACTGCAAGCATATTCATTTGTAAAACACGGTGTGCCTCCGGGCACACATCTAGTGTTACAACGTACTGCGCAACGTAGCCTATGTATATCAGTGGTAGTTGGGAAGTGACGGGGGAGACGCAATAGATAGTCGTTTTAATATGCTGTTGATTCAGCCAGTAGCGATTCGTAGCAACTTGACGTTGCCGTGGTAACGTTATTTTAGGCCTAATTTTATTAACTGCAGTTTTGTTATTTCGATCTATCAGATAGGCCTAATGGAGAATTTGCTTCGAAGCTAAGCCTATTCATTCATGCAACAAGCGACGAGACTATTTTAAACGAGCTAAAATCCTTTTGTATTTTCGGCTGCGTGTTATACTTAGGATTTCAATTTGACGATCAAATGTTGTTATTTCATTTCGTTACGTCGAAGAAGTCTATTAGCTGTTAGGGAAGTAACAATGTTTTAATTTGCCCCGTGTTAGTTTTCTGTAAAGCCGCACCGGCTGAGAAGACTATTGCAACGACTTTGTCCGTCCGTCTGTCCGTCGCTTTTTTCAACTTCGCAACGGTACCAGATAGAGACGACCACGGTTTACATCGTTAGATGCAGCGTGACAAGTTAGTTAAATAACATGGTTAATTAAAACATCGTTACTTCCTTATATCTAATAGAATTCTTCGACGTAACTAAAGTAAATAATAACATTTGATCGTTGGATTGAAATCCTAAAATAACACGCGATAAAAACAAATCGGTTTTAGTTTCGTTTACAATATAGTCTCGTCGCATTGTAGCATGAATGAATACGCTTACCGTCGAACCAAATTCTCCATTAGGCCTATCTGCTACTTACGAAATTAAAACTGTATTTGAATAAATTAGGCCACAAAATAAAATTAGGCCTAAAATCATGTAACCACGGCAACGTCAAGTTGCTACGAGTCGCTGTTGGCTTCCTTACTACCACTGATGTGTATGTAGGCTATGTTGCGCGTTACGTTGTAACACTGTAATTGTGTGGTCGAAGGCGCACCGTGTTGCAAAAATGAATATGCTTACTATACAATCCAAATCTCCGTTAGCTGCACTTACGAAATTGAAACTGCTGGTTAAAATTAGGCATAAGAGCTGAAAATTATACGCCTAAAATGTAAATGGGCCTAAAAGCTAACACATTTTAAACCGGCAGTTGTCATGGTTGTTGCTTTTAGATTAGTATATTAGAGATAGCTGTTGGTGCGTGATAGAGGTGTGCGCCTCAAGATTGCAAGTGGAGGAACTGACTAGAAGACCTGTGCGATTAGGCAGTCGCTGCAGCCGCTTGTTTCAACTAATGTTTGACAATGAAACAAACGTTGTCAATAGTGGTCGTTTCTATCTTTGTACCATTCCGCAGTTGAAAAAGAGCGACGGACGGACGGACAGACAGACGGACGGACAAAGCCGTTGCAATAATCATTTCAGCCGGTAAGAAGACTAAAAACGAAGAAGGCAAGGATGAATATTTGAATTATTCGAAATTGTTAAAAATGTGTCATTAGTTGGGGTCTACGTCACCAGTTACGTTTAAAGCACCCTGCCTTTTTTTTTTTTACTGTTATAAAATGCGACCATGTGCTCCTGGCTTTCATCCAATTTGATCTGTTGAGTTGAAGGACCAGATGCGCATCCAGTCATGTGAAAACTTTTTCCTTTACCAGAAAAAAATGGAGATTGTTAAAGATTTGTCATTTGATGGGGGTTTAATTCACTGGTTAGCTTGAAGAAATCCTCTCTTTTTTTTTCTCGGTCGTAAAATGCAACCATGTGCACCGGTTTTCATCCAATTCGATCTATGTGTTTAAAAAAAAAATCTCATGCTGTACAAATTATTTCTTTAAAATTTTACAATTTACAACTATGACGCTGAATGGGGTCAGCGATTTTCTTTCCCTCCCCCCGGAGCTTCTGCAGTGACTCCAACTACTCTGGACTCTCCACCATACCCCTTTTGGATCTTGTAAAACTGTAACAAGACGGGACCCTCCTGTTCCCGAGTTTGTTGTCAAATAACCTTGTATATTCTGTAACAATGCCACATTGTACTATGTATGGTTTGCCTTTCGGTCACGTGCCGATAGCCGGAGGCATGGCAACAGATTTGGAATGGGCACAACGGTTGCGGACGCCATTCCGGCTGCACACCATCTTTCGGTCCCCTTTTCGACTCATCCTTTCGAAATTCATTCCGAACCTTACGCCATTCCCAATTAATCCAAAGTCATGCCTCCGACTGTTTGCCGTGCCCGAAGTGCAGGCAAGCACGCTACATCACGTAAATAAAATGAACAGCATCCAGACTCACAACTCCATCGTCATGGCTTGCATTACTTTAAGAGGGGATTCCAGCTTTGAGGGTTGGATCCTCCACTCTGCGGAGCATTCTCCAGTTCCGCCTCTGCAACACATTACAGGGTACTTCTTTAAAAGCCCGGAGTCGTTTAAAAGTCTGGCTGAATAAATTGGTCTCCACCAATTTCGCAGAACCCAATTTCGTAAAAAATATTTCCATGTTTGCAGTAAATTTCGAGGTCAGTAACTTAGTATTCTGCGAAAATGGATTGTGTGAAAAAAGAACTCCAAACTCGTAAAAATTATGTCCATTTCTGCAGAATCAAATTTGCAGGAGAAAAATATAGCCTGCTGCCCTTTGATGAGCTGCATTGGAAATGACTCAGCTTAGAAGGAAAACATTTGTCCCGGATTAATAAAAAAATCCAGTAAAATCCTTTGTTTGAAATGTGGTAAAGGCAGAAATGTTTAACCAGGATGAAACACAGTCTGAGGGGGGGGGGGTGCACGCTTCACATGCTACTATATAAATCGTGATTTCTATATTCCTAAAGAGTATGACGCAAGCCATCGTGAAAGACAGAACTCGGTTAAAGCAGGAATTCCCTCACTTCCGGACAACTGGTCCCATCATGTTATGTACTGTTCGAGTCATTAGAATTTTTCTTGCACAAATAATAAAGGATTATAAAAATAAGCTGGGTCATGTCTATACCATGCGCAATGGCTGTTTGCTGTGACGTCACCATGAGTTAGCCAATGACGAACGAGAACAACGGCTGTTTGGCCATCTGATTGGACTAGCCCTATCGCGTGATATGCACGTCACAGCAAACAGCCATGGCGTGTGGTATAGTGCAGCTCATCAAGGAGTAGCAGGTCGTATTTTTCTTTTACAAATTTGATTCTGCGAAAAAAGGACATAATTTTCGCTAGTTTGGAATTCCATTTTAGCAGAATTCATTTTCGGAGAATATATACTTACCTCAAATTTATTTCCGCGAAAAAGGACAGTTTTTTCTCTGCGAAATTGGATTCTGCAAATTTGGAAGACACCAAACGTACAGTACACCTTGTGCGTGACCTTGACATCGTCGTTAAAGGTCATCCCACTGACACCTTTTGACGGAAGCACTTCGGATCACCAGCTTAAACTGGAAAGTCGGAGAGCAGCATTAACCCATACCAACCGACAAGAAAGAGAAAATATCTACTAAGAAGCGCGAACGTTCTGGACGAAAGAAAACGGCTTTAAATAAACAAATTGTGTCTGATGTTGAAGGGAGCCTGGTTCATGAGTGGATAGCACACGCTGGCGAAGGTCCTGACAGTCTGTGCCCTCAAAGGAGTGTGAGAGACGACCATGCCCCTTCAGAGGTTACGGGGACAACTCTGGTTTATTCGGAACATTACCTCGTCCCCCTGCTATGATTGGAGGTTTCCTGGTTCGCATCCCAGGGTTTGCCTCCTTCCCTTACTGAACCCCTTTTTCTTTCGAAAAAGGCTACCAAGGTTCAAAATTCAGTCGGTTCTATACGAACACAGCTATCAGGTACCAATAAGGCTCCCAAATTTTTTTTTAAACACCATAAATTTGCAGTCACCTACTTTTAATTCATGTTGCAGGTTGGCAGTGTTTAATGATGACGTACTGTTTGCTACTTTCCACCTACATAAACTACAAGTGTTTCTATGAAAAGTTATATTATATTACTGTTCATTTGATACATTATTGTTTTGCCGTTAAGGATATACATTTTTTCAAAGTGTCCGTGGCCTATCTTGAGTTCGCCCCAGAACGAACACAGATAATCGATTGTATGGTTTTGATGGCAGAGTGCCTTGTTGATATCCAAGATGGCTACAAAAACAATGGTGGCCGCCGATTAAAGCCGCCCCCTCCAGGAAGACGTAGTCGCTCATAAAATACCTGCAGGACTCAGATACGCTACGCACACAATAGGGACATGTGTACCATTTACGACAGTGTCACATGAGTCCGGACTTTTGGGCTGCCCTTTCAAGTTATAGTTCTACCGTACAAGATATATATACCATTAGTATTAAAAAACGCTTAACGGATGTAAGCCTTAAAAAACTTGAAGCCGTAAAGGAACAGATATTAGAAAAAGACATGTAAGCCATCAGCGTCGCACTAATACGTGTAAAAGAAGCTCAGCTTGTCCAAAAGATAAGCTGAGCTTCTTTTACACGTATTTGTGCGACGCTGATGGCTAACATGTCTTTTTCTAATATCTGTTCCTTTAAGGCTTTAAGTTTTTTAAGGCTTACATCCGTATTTTATACGCTTAAGCGTTTTTTAATACTAATGGTATATATATCTTGTAATACTAAAATCCCTTATTTTTTTTTCTTGTTTTAGCAAGAATAACACAGAAAAGAACACTCTAATCACTTTAAAATAACTGTTATAAGGGAGTCTTTTCCATGGCTGATTCGTTTTATACTTCTAAGAGTGACTTTAGCACCCAATTTCATGTTTTGAGCTTGATCTATAAGAATTTGTTGCCCAAACCCCTGGGAGGCATCACGAGGAGGTTCTGGGGCGGGAGGGGGGGGGCACCAATGGCACTTTGGGTATTTCATTGGGGTCCATGGCTGGTTCGATTTTTACTGTTAAGAAAGACTTGTGTACCAAATTTATGTTTTCTGCAAAATTTCTGCAAAAATATGTTACTCCACTTAATGATTTCTGCCCAGTGCTCTACAATAATAATTGGTCTGCCGATGCGAATACTGCAGTAACATCAAAATCGTGTTTAAAAGGCCCTAATCGGTGTTAATACCTACATTTTGAGCTTTACAAATTGAAAATTGGTTCATTGGTTTAATCTCTAGGTGAGAGCAAAAGTTCTAACCCATTTGGCTTCCCGTGTCAAGAATAATGTAGTTACATTAAAATAGCATGCGAAAGGCACTAGGCCTTGTCCATACCTACGTTTTAAGCTATAGAACTTGAAAATCGGTTCTGTGGTTCGATCTCCAGGCGAGGACAAAGAGTCCCAACAGCAACATTAATGATTTCTGCCCAGTGCTCAGCAATAATAATTGCTCTGCCGACGAGAATACTGCAGTCACATCAAAATCGGGTTCAAAAGGCCCTGGTCGGTGTTAATACCTACATTTTAAGCTACACAAATTGAAAATCGGTTCATTGGTTCGATCTCTAGGTGGGAGCAAAGGTTTTAGCCCATTTGGCTTTCCGTGCCAAGAATATTGTAGTTACGTTAAAATAGCCTGCGAAAGGCCCTAGGCCTTGTCCATACCTACGTTTTAAGCTATACAACTCGAAAATCCGTTCTGTGGTTCGATCTGCAGGTGAGGACAAAGAGTCCCAACAGCAACATTAATGATTTCTGCCCAGTGCTCTGCAATAATAATTGCTCTGCCGACGAGTATACTGTAGTCACATCAAAATCGGGTTCAAAAGGCCCTGGTCGGAGTAATACCTACATTTTAAGCTACACAAATTGAAAATCGGTTCATTGGTTCGATCTCTAGGTGAGAGCAAAAGTTTTAGCCCATTTGGCTTTCCGTGTCAAGAATATTGTAGTTACGTTAAAATAGCCTGCGAAAGGCCCTAGGCCTTGTCCAGACCTACGTTTTAAGCTATAGAACTTGAAAATTGGTTCAGTGGTTCGGTCTCAAGGTGAGGGCAAAGAGTCCCAACAACAAGAAGAAGAACAACAACAAGAACAACAACAACAACAAGAAATGGCCATGCTGTGGACGCCGAACGGTTTGATTGTTGTCATTAAAATTTGTAATGTGGTGAAATAGTTACGACACGACCCCAAATACCGAATTTCGTTGGTCTATGTCAATTCTGGGCGAGACTATAGGAGTTCAAAGTTTGACGTTTAACATGGAAGTTCATGCTGAGGCTTACATAAGGACCGCTACCGCGGTCCTTGATTTCATTTCTCATGATTGTTACATTTTAAAATGGTTTGGAGTCGAAAAGTTGTTTTTTATTTATTTTTTTTTAAATGCGTAAGAGAACTGTACCTCCGTGAGACCGCCAGAGTGGGAATAGTAAACGGAAGTTCTGTAGGTCGATTTTCTGGAAAGCGTCCCTATTCTGTTGGGATTGCGTTGCAGCATCAACCTCATGTACTTTTTTCGGACTGCGTTTTTAACCTGTTTAGAAAAAACAAAATTATGTGTAGGCTAGTTTAGTTTACAATCAATTAAAAAAAAAATAAGACCACAGCTGCAGGTGATAGATAATAACAACCGACAAACCTAACAAAAACAGCATCAAAACAAACATCTGGATAAAAAAAAAAAACACATAAATTTGCACACACAAAAAATAAATGTATAGTTTAGTTTATATTCTGTCTTAATAAAAAAGACTGCAGCAGTTGATAGATAACAACAACCGATGGGTCCAACGAAACAGCATCAAAACAAACATCCACATTAAAAAAACAAAACAAATTTACGACCTTCATGGCGGCCATTAAAGCCTAGTTGCGTATTGAAACACGTCGTCCGGCAACTATGCGCCACTTAGCCTAGCGACATGCTGCGCTATGCAGCTATAGGCGTGTATCCTTGATAATGGCCGCCACTTAAGCCGTACATTAAGGCTTTTTGGATGCATGTTAAAGTGAAATTGCGGAAAACGATTGGTTGGCCTCGTCTGTTGTTATAATACTTATTTTCAAAACAGCCAATTTTCAGAATTCAAGAAACGGCACTAAAATGGCAAAAGCTCCTATATAGTATGCACATTTTGGTGATGGAAAGGTTACGTAAACGTTTTCTATTTATCTATGTATGTACTCTACAGTCACTTTCGCATGTGTGTTTTACGTAAATACATGATCTCTTCAGTTCTTCGAAATACATTCTCGAAATATTATTCATGTGAACAACTTTTATTCATGCGAAAAATAGAGAAGAAAAAAAATGATTTGTGAGTACAGAGTTTAGCATTCAGATCCTTCGTTTCTAGCAAGACTTACCTCCGAGTTTAAGAAACAGTACAGTACCGAAACGAAAATCCCCTGCAAGAAGAAAAAAAAAAGAAATTGTTAAAAAAAGATTCAATCTAATTTGTAAATACAGGCTACTCTGGGTTGGCGAGGGCACTTGCATACCTGCTGAAGCTAAATATTTGAACATGCTTCAAAAATCGTGCCTCAATCCAATTTTGGCTACATTCTACACGAATAGATTTCGTGAGCAGCTATCGTGGGTTAAAATTCGAGAAAAAAAAACTGCAGACGGAACCTGGCTAACATTAAACTCTGCCGCCTCCGCTTTTTTTGTATGACACTCCTTGATCTAACGGCACTCTTATAATCGGCACTCCTTATGAGTTTGTAGGTTATAAGCAAGTATTTTCAGAGCTATCAACCATCATGTTTGTCTCACGGCTATATCGACACCCTCTAACAAGAGTACCGGTACTGAAAATCGTTGTTTAACCACGAACTCATAAAGCATAAGGCTCTGTTCCAGTTATGACGGACCACGTAACATGACATGACATGACATGACATGACATGACATGACATAACGACGACCAGAAGAAAAACTTATATGGCCCAACAGACGAACAAAAGTCTGCTAATGGTTATAAGGTTCATCAAATTGTCTCTTGAAGGTTTCAACAAATGCAGCCTGCACGACGTGTTCCGGAAGGCAGTTCCAAGGTGTAATGGCTGTAAACCAGATGGAGAACTTTCCATAGTTGGTTGGTTCAATATGGTGTAGCAATTACCTCTCGTATTACGCATTTCGTTCACATTCAAGTGTTTTCTAAAAGAGCGAGGCAAGTCATTATTAAAAAGTTTAAAAAGCACAAGCATACCTCCACGGACTCTTCGCTCTTCCAGAGAGGTAAGCTGGATTTGTTGCAACTTTTGCTCGAAAGACAAATGAGGGATACCAGCAAGAAATATTGTTGCTCGTCTTTGCACTTTTTCCACACAAGTAATGTGTTTCTGGTATCAGGGTGACCAAATTTGGATGCAGTAATCCACAATAGCCGAATAAAGACACTAATGCGCGACACCAGTGCTTTAAACGGAGAGATGCTTTTTAAAGAAATTAAACGGCTGATTCCTTTGGCCACAGACAAGCACTACAACGCCCGACTTGTCTTTAATCACAAAGATTCCAGTAATTTCTTCAGCAAACAAACAAAGACACTCCCCTCGATCGGTGTTTTCGTCATTCTAATTTACCTGTAGATAAATGCAAACCTAAAATTTGTTGTTTTTTTTGACGTGTAGATGTTCAGTACGAAAGGAACTCTAACCATTGTTCCTCTTTGTTAAAGTGGATAAATAACAATGGAGACTTAACTACAACAGAATATTGCAACAGTCGTTAAGCCAAAATCACGGATATTTTCACTATTGCTACAATAATAATGGCATTACTGTTAGCGTATACTGCTGTTTAAAATCATGAGCTACAAAATACGGTATTCTTTATTGTAGTTAGCTAAAACAGTATTACACTTCTTATCATCTCATCTTAACCCATAAAACGGTAGTTGCCACCTTTTCGCCAGCGCTCAGCAACAATTCTTTAACAATGCTAAAAACAACAATACCTTTTCCCTAAGAAAGAAACAATGCTGAAGCAATGGTCTAACAATAATGCTGCAAACAACGTCTTTACAAACAAGCACATGCACCGAAACCGTAGACAAAACCAGTAAATTCAAGACGCCGCCACACAAACATGAAGTAACATAATCGTGGACCCGTGTACTATAACAAACCAAGTTGTTGATACGCCATATAAATGTAGGTTACACAGAAATGTCTTATCTATGTCGCAATGCACTTGATTTCATGAAGTAACGTCATCGGGCTTGAGTGAAAAGGAAAAAAAAAATATGTACGGTATCGTAATCGGGCTTGAGTGAGAAAGAAAAAAAAATACGTACGGTATCGTAATCGGGCTTGAGTGAAAAGGAAAAAAAATATGTACGGTATCGTAATCGGGCTTGAGTGAAAAGGAAAAAAAAATATGTACGGTAACG
>JAHWFP010215372.1:73922-93364 GCA_023313725.1 Lithobius niger
CCCCCTCCAAAAAAAAAATGCTTTCATCGGCTTTTTTTTCTGGTTAAAACGTTTCAGGAAAAATGCAGAATAGGCCTACGTTCAAAAAACACCGAAAATAAGGTGGCGGATGGGAAAATAGGGGGCGGGGATGCATGGTTTATAGGTGTGCGTAAATAGACTTATTTTTTCGGATGGGAGGGGTTGGTATTTTGCCTTGAAGTACTAGGCTAGTTGTATTATTATTCGAAAGTACATGTAACCGACTGGAAGACATGATGTAAATAATGGGGGTGGAGGTACAAGAATGAAAATGCCCCCAAAGAAAGAAGGAGACGACAAATCTTTGAAAAAACGTCTATTTATTCGCTGTTTTTCTTTATGGTGCCATACATTTCACAAAACAAGAAAAATAATTGCACCTTAACAGTAAAGTGGTCGTACGTTTTCTAGTAGCATGGCGTCGTAAAGTGGGGCGTAATTTAAACGATCCCTCCCCAGAAAAAATAATGTTTCTTTAGGCATATAGAAACCGGCCCTTAAAAAACTATGCAGTGCTCCCTTATTATGCTACCCGCCCCACATTATTTTCAGAGTATCCTAATCGCAGGTCTATCCTGCATTTTCCTTAAACGCTTCAGGAAAATGCAGGATAGACCTACGATTAGGTGAAGCGTTTCAGGAAAATGCAGGATATACACCTACGATTCCTGAAAAAAAAAAGCTGGTGTAAAAATTTTTCTTGGGGAAGGGGGGAAGGATAAAATCTGCGTAGACCCAGATGGCAGAAATATAAATCCGCCTCTACCAATGAGCCAGTGACGTAAATTCTTCTTGTTAGTTGCTCCCTGTTCAGCATAAAAATGTAATTCACTTTTTAATAAAAGTAATTTGTAATGTCATAATGATTTGTGAATTTATTAAAAAAAACCGGCTTTCAGAAATGTGAATATCCAGTGTGTTCCCGCCTTTGGAAATGAAGTGTGGGCAATTGTTGCGACCGCACTGCATGGATGTCACTCAAAGTGGCATCAGCGCCGGAAAAAAAAATGTAAACTCAGAAAATAATCACAGACCCACGTGACTTTGTGTTGTGAATGATGGCTCAATACTTAGGCCGCATCATACGTTGTTTTCTGTTATTGTATCCTGAACTTCACTCATTTACTTGCATTGACTGACGCAGGAAAGACTATAGGATCACATTTACGTTCACTTGCTTAAAGATGCAGTGAGCTTCACTGCATGGCAGTTAAAACGTTCAAGGAAGACTTTGTTGCTATTTTGTTTTCCTCGTAACTATTATAATTATGCTCCGATTTTCAATCTGTTTTCGTAGTTTGTCATGTTTAATGCTCAAGTACAACTTTGTAATTCACTATTGTGCTGTATCTTGTGCCGTTTGGAAGATAGAATTTGGATGACCTTGAATGCTGTTTTCAAGGTCATTGAAAATGTCTTCATCGGCTTCGCCATACCTGACTTACACTACAAATATGTCTTCAGAATTAACATAGGACTTGTATAACGGCAGTTATTTGCGTGTTACCAGACTTTTGCCTCACCCTGTATGTCATTCTTCGGGCAAAGAGAGGTTTGAGATCTGATTGGCTTGCTATAATTTTGATGTGGCCACGTTTTCACATTTGAACTCATCCGTTGCCTTTTCTCGTAAACATAGAAGAAGAGAAGGGGAGGGTTTCTTTCCCTTCTTTTGTTTCTATGCTTTTACTTACCTTAGTACAGAATGTAGTCTTTCGTTTTAAGTTGTAGCGCATTATATATTTACTTTTAATTTATAAAAACGGAGACACCTTTGCACATATGGATATTTAGTTTTCTAAGGTTTCGTTGTTGTGCTTTGTTGTTGCAGGGGAGGGACGGTGTTTGTGCATTTGTACTGATTTGGTTTCCTCAATCAATTTTAATTACTCTACTCGGACTATAACAGGTGTTGAGTAAATTCGCGTGAATCTTATCTGCTAAGTTGCAACAAGAGAGTGTTGTATAGGTGTATCCAAAAGCCATCTAACAATGTTTGAAACAATATACAACGATAAAATGATCGTTCACAGCCCCGTAACGCCGGAATGGCACAACCAATATAAATGACTGTTAGGAAAAGGCTAGGTCTGCGAAAGTGTCTCTGTAAAATGATCTAAGAACCAGCTTTCTGGTGCAAATTATTTAGTACTTCGTTAGTGCTGTAAAGACGTGTACGAAATAAGTCTCCACCACCAAGCCAAAAATGAAATCACGATTCCAGCTGAAGTCCAGATGTACGATGTGACAAATCGAATATTAATAAGTGTTGGCACACGTGTCGGCCAAGTCCTATACAAAATCTAATTGGAAAATATTGAACCACATATAACTGCGATATGAAGCATCGACATTACGGCTTTAATAAGAGAGACCTAGGTCAAACCTTACAGTAAAGTACCGCTTTTACTAATCATAAGATGAGAAAGGGCACAATGTTTCTTTCATATTGATGTTATAATTGTTTATTTCGCTCAAGTCAGTTTTAATTTGTCTGTGTTGAATCCCTAAAATATGATTTCTGCTTGGTCCTGGTGATTTGGATTGGCTGTAATCAGAAAAATCGCGTTGTCTGTTTGGCCATCAAATCCCATTATTTAAGGGGTTACATATTGTAATACATAAAAAAAATGTAGACAGAGTTTTTTTTTGCGTTATACAATGTTGCCTGACGCACCTATTTTAGAGGGTAAGTCTTCCAAAAAATGTACTACTGTAATCTCCAAAAATGCTTAAAATGACAATCCTCCCTGCGCCATTTTTCTCGATCCCCCACATCAAGTACGGGCCCAAAAGTCTATTTCCTTACAGTTAGTCAATCCCTAGCTGAAAAACCGTTTTAAAATGTGGCGTCTACGAGATTTTCTGTACAATATTGTGGACTTTTATATACAGGGGGACGCACGTATATGATGCTTTGCTCGCTTACAATAATCATGACGTTTCATATCTGTGTGTGCATGTACTAATTTTCTAATAATTACCATGAGATCAAAAATCTAAAAGACTAATGCGGTAAAAATTAAAATTAATTATTCCAACAGATCGCCGAAGCAAAATTGTAAGACACTAGTCTAGAAAATTATAAATTGCGATGTTAAAATACGAGAATCAGTCCGGTTTGTGACGACACAATCTTTAACTTGATGCTGGTTCGTGTACTATTCCCAAAGTCAACCGAGGAACAAAGCTACCACCCCAGCCGACCTTGTTGCTGGTATATGATGCGGATGGCGATCAGCGCGTGGCTTTTATAAGGCAGGCGGAATGTTATAAGGCAAACCGGGTGTCCCTTTAAGTAAAGTTTGTTTCGGGAGGGTCTGTTACAAGAAGGAATTGTGTATTTTACTTACCCCAACCGATGGTACAGAAAATAGCAAAGGGTGCATGGTCGTCGAAGATGGAGATTGTGATTCGACTGTGCAGATAAAAACCTTCTAGAAACATCCAGTTTATGCTGCACATGGTGGCGTACATCTTCAGCGATATGATGCTTTTACACAACCACCCCTACAGAAAGAAAGAAAAGAAAAAAAAATCAAAGTTAAAACGAATGCATATTGATTAGACTAGTGGTTGATAATTTATGTTTTCTGTTTTTTTTCATATTTCCAAAACGGTGGCTAGGTGCCGGTGAACGATAGCCACTTGAGGCGGATGACAACTAGACATTATTTAGTAAAGATGTTAATTTTTTTAATTACACATCGACTCCTTCTTCAGTTACAGTAAAGGCACTGAACACTTGTACTGCTGCGGAAGCAGTAAGAAACGGTTACAGTAATCGGTAATCGGACCACTTCATCCTTAAGGTGGAGTAGCTTGGATAATGTTATTGAACGCATCGAACTAAATCCAGAAATCAACATTTATTACCCGGTTTTTGTCGCTCAGTCCTCTTTTAACAATGTAACGATGCAGAAGCGCAACAATGAAACAAGAACGCACAATGCAATATATGCGCCATTGCAGTGCTGAAAGCCAATCTCTTGCACTAAAATGGCGGATTGGCTCTCAGCACTAATGGCGGATGCATTATTGATTATTATAAACCGGCAATGCATATATTTTTAAAAACTTTAAGAAAGATTTTTTTATTTAAGTGTCAGCAACCACAGCAAATTAACGAATTCGTAAATTATAGACTGGCAATTGGAAATGTATTAATGACACGAGCCAAAATAAAAATAATAAAAAATATTAAGCAAGTATTCTTTATTTAAATGTCATGAACGACAGTAAATTAACGAGAGCATTATGCGTTTTAAGACTTTAAAAATGCTAGTTTGCTAATTAAATCATTTTATAGGCTACTTAAAATTGAAAATAACGTTGCAACCTTCATTAAAATTAATGGTTCCACCAGAAAACTTGTGTCTAAACTGTTATTTATTACTAACTTCGTCTTTGTCAGCAGCATCTTTTGCTGCGTCACCTGATAAAGCCATTATTGACCGCATTGTCTTCATCATGGTTACTCAACAATTCAAATAGATCCTCAAACTCCATACCTTGTTTTGCCATAACAAAAAAAGAACAAGAAATATTTATTTATTTATTTATAACTTAACAAGAGCTGAAGTCATAACACTATGCGCTCTATCTAATATGAAAGAAATATGGCTCCGCCTGCAATAATCACCGAGCGCGAGCGCTCACATTCACTGAGCGCGACCAAATGACAAGCGCTTAGCCGCAGACCAAATCTTCCATGTTAACACCTTTCGCAGGTCCAGGCATGATCATGCGAAAAATGGCGCTGCAATAGTGTTTTTTGACCGTACTTTTTTATTTATCCTAAACAGATAAGTATGAAACACCGACTGAGGGGGAGCGTTTCGCGCACTACTATATACATCGAGATTTCTGTAATCCTAAAACGTATATGACGCAAGCAATCGTGAAACTCCGGGTGTGGGCTCATCGTGTGTGCGACCACACATGCCAAGACATGTACGACGCATGCGCTAAGCTTTAACACGGAGGATTTGGTCTGCGGCTATGCACTTTTACGCTACATGCAGCCAACAATCGTTGGACTGAGAGGCAAAAACCGGGTAATAAATAGGACATCACCAGCTTTTCTCGTGCTGAGATAAAAAAATGTCTCGATGCTGCGCGTCAAGACATTTTTAGCTCTCAGCAGTCGGAAAACAGGTATTATCTTATTACATCAAAAACAAAAACCGGTAAAAGGGGCCGCCAAGTTCCGAATGGTTCGGCCCTTCAAAGGAGTGATAGCAACACACCAAAACATTCGCCAAGTTAATCGCATGGCTTAATAGTTCGTAGGATAAATTAAAACTAGAACATGCTACTTTCGGTAGCAATGTTCAAGTTTTCATTTAACGTCCAAAGTATTATTCAAAGTATTCAAAGTTATTCAAAGTCCAAAGTATTATTATATAGTAAGGGGATGCACTAATTGAGTGAGCGAAGCGAACGAAATCAGCGATTGTTAGCCAGTGTGTGCAAAAATGGGATTGAAGCAACTTAAGCAGACGGTGTAACCATATGTACGTTCACAGTCCTATGAAAGCTCTAATATCCACCCAAAACCAAAACTGGTAGAAAAACCCAGCCAAGTTTCCAAAAACGGTCGGCCTTTGAAGGTAATGATATCATTCCACCAGGAAAAGGCCGCCAAGGTCAATCTTATTAGCTAAGTTAATCGCACCAACTAATAGTTCGAAAGTTAAATGAAAACTTAAAGATTGCTACTCGTTGTAGCAATCTTCAAGGTTTCATTTAACGTCCAAAGTATTGGTGCGATTAACTCGGCTAAATAGGATTGACCTTGGTGGCCTTTCCCTGGTGGAATGATATCACTACCTTCAAAGGCCGACCGTTTTTGGAAACTTGGCGGGTTTTTCTACCAGTTTTGGTTTTGGGTGGATATCACAACTTTCATAGGACTGTGAACGAACATAAGGTTACACCGACTGCTTAAGTTGCTTCAATCCCATTTTTGCACACACTGACTAACAATCGCTGATTTCGTTCGCTTCGCTCACTCAATTAGTGCATCCCCTTCAGTTGTTTTGTTTACCCTTGCACCTTCCCATTAATTTTTGAAGATTTCGTTCACATTCAGTCATGCAGAAACCGCCGAAGGTCGCTGTTACTAAAACAGCAGAACGCGAAACATTTTATTTTTCAAGTAGTAAATAAAGAAAGAAATCACAAGGCCAGTCTTTAATGCAGACTGCTTGCTTCATTTTATTTTTCGGCTATTAACAAAAACCCCATTAGCTCGTGGAAGCTCGTATTGTTGCGTAACCACCATCTAACGTGCATCCCTTTATTCTTACGCAATCCACGGCAACGTTAATGTTTCTTTATTTTGTCCTTCGTTATAGTTCAGTTTTAGTCTTCTGTACGCCGTAACCGGCGAGAAGACTATTGCAACGACTTTGTCCGTCCGTCCGTCGCTTTTTTCAACTTTGCAACAGTACCAGATATTGACGACCATTGTTTACAACGTCCATTGTTCGTAACTGCTTCGTAACTAAATTAAATAACAATTTGAAACGTTTCTGTCGCAGTAGGATTTATCCTCAACATGCCAAAATATGCTTTCAGTGGCTTACCACAGTAAATTACGAACCAGTCATGACAGTTAACAGACACATGTCTGCTAGTGAGCCGCCTTTTTATCATTAACAATCAATTTTTAACAATCGGATGTCTAAAATGGGATGATCTACTGTTAATTGGTGGCGACACACTAGCATGTGTCTAGATATTGCCAATGTCTATAATATCTCCCAGTCCATGCCTACTCAAAAGGGAATATGGAACAAATTATAAGTTACAAAAAAAAACATTACTACAGAGTAAAAGGATGAAAACGTTATCACACACTTAAAAAATCCTTGTAAGGAGTGGTAAATTATTTTTGTACAACTGTTCATTGTTAGATCATTGTTGTGCAGCAGTGAATTTATATCATTTGTACTCCTCTTTCGTCGTTTTCCATAGTTAAAAGCGGCTGTCTATGTCGTGAATACAGTACAGTTTTAACAATGATCAGACTTCTTACCAAACAGAAACCGGTGTCTTACTAAATATTTCCTTATGATTAACGGTTTGAATAAGAAAAGAGCCCGAAGTCATGCGCTCAATCGTAAAAATACAAAATACAAATAAACTTCAAATTACGCTACAGCCTGCCTGCAGCACTCCGTAATCAACTCCCCATCGAGATGACACATGCTAAATCTAGACACACGCTAGTGTGTTACCATCACATAATAAACACGGGACAAGCTTGGGCAGAACCTTAACATAATAGGCATTTCTAATGTTCCATTTTTTTCGCAAACAAAATTACGTGGACAACGGACATACCGTAAACATGCTAGACCAATCCGTACCAATTACAATAAAAAGGAAGCGACAAAAGCGACCAAATTACCTGAACAAAAAACGGCTTCGCCGTTTACAAAACGAAAAAGCATTAGAGCTCGTGTCCCCACACTCACAGCTGTGAAGGTAGCCGAATAAAAACGAATTAAAGTTTACTCGAACGCAGCGAACTATAATTTGAACTCCAAATTCCAGGGAACAATGCCAGCCTCCATGCACACATATACATGTACATCACTAATCAAACAAACAAAACGGTTGAATATTTAAAAAAAAAAAACTCACACACAAAAAAATACAATATATGCACGCACATGAAACAGAACGAAAACCTAAATTCACAAACACGTGCAAAACAGACGCCATTAACAGCAACAAAATTGAATGATAAATGAACAAAAATTACTCACGAAACAGAAACCATCAAACACTGGCAAAAAAAATATGAGGAGTCTGCTTGTTTCACAAATTATAAATGCACACAAAACACATATATAGCCACTCATACGAAACACGCTTAAAATATAAAACAAAACCACACAGGCGAATATAAAAAAAAAACCGGTATAATAGACATTTTTAGCGCACAAATATTTAAACATTTCAAACTCAAACTGTGTTCACTTTCTGACATGACCACGGAGCAAAAACGGTCCTTGTTCCCTGGAAATTGAGTTAAATTAAAGTTCTAATTTGCATTCGAGTGAACTCTAATAAACTTTTATTCATGTACCTTCACATCTGTGAGTATGGGGATACGAGCTCTAATGCTTTTTTTTTCTAAACAGCGAAGCCGTTTTTTGCTCAGTTAATTTGTTGACTTTTTGTTGTCGTTTGTCTACGGAAATGATATAAGCAGCTGACAAAGAAATAGTTCGAAACTGAGCAACAATGTGCACACGTTCTACCAACAATGGAGTCGGAGTGTAAATTAGTCAGATGCCGGTTTTCTGCAACAATGCGTTAAGTCTTACCTCATTGTTGCAGAAAACCGGCGTCTAATCAGTATGAAGACACGCACTGGTGCAACAGTGAAACCGTTGTCTTACCACTATTAAGAACCGCTGCTAGGCGTAAAATTCTTAAGTAAAAAGTCAGAAAACAAAGACGTGGATTTCTTACTTAGGTAAGTAAAAAAAACGAAGGCTTTGGTTCTTAGTCAAGTAGTAAAAATGCCACCGCTGTCCTTGATTACCTATCCCAAATCGTGTCTAAAGCATTATTAAACTATTTCCCTCTTTAAATTAAATAGTGGTTATACCATGGATTTTGCAACAATGGGCCGGTATAAGCGATTTAATGCACACTTTTGGTAGAGCGATGTCTGAGGAGGTGTTGAATCGCCCGAGGATGTTCTACACCTCCTCAGACATCGCTCTACCAAAAGTGTGCATTAAATCGCTTATGCCGGCATATTGTTGCAAAATCCATGGTATAACCACTATTTAATTTAAAGAGGGAAATAGTTTAATAATGCTTTAGACACGATTTGGGATAGGTAATCAAGGACAGCGGTGGCATTTTTACTACTTGACTAAGAACCAAAGCCTTCGTTTTTTTTACTTACCTAAGTAAGAAATCCACGTCTTTGTTTTCTGACTTTTTACTTAAGAATTTTACGCCTAGCAGCGGTTCTTAATAGTGGTAAGACAACGGTTTCACTGTTGCACCAGTGCGTGTCTTCATACTGATTATACGCCGGTTTTCTGCAACAATGAGGTAAGACTTAACGCATTGTTGCAGAAAACCGGCATCTGACTAATTTACACTCCGACTCCATTGTTGGTAGAACGTGTGCACATTGTTGCTCAGTTTCGAACTATTTCTTTGTCAGCTGCTTATATCATTTCCGTAGACAAACGACAACAAAAAGTCAACAAATTAACTGAGCAAAAAACGGCTTCGCTGTTTAGAAAAAAAAAGCATTAGAGCTCGTATCCCCATACTCACAGATGTGAAGGTACATGAATAAAAGTTTATTAGAGTTCACTCGAATGCAAATTAGAACTTTAATTTAACTCAATTTCCAGGGAACAAGGACCGTTTTTGCTCCGTGGTCATGTCAGAAAGTGAACACAGTTTGAGTTTGAAATGTTTAAATATTTGTGCGCTAAAAATGTCTATTATACCGGTTTTTTTTTTATATTCGCCTGTGTGGTTTTGTTTTATATTTTAAGCGTGTTTCGTATGAGTGGCTATATATGTGTTTTGTGTGCATTTATAATTTGTGAAACAAGCAGACTCCTCATATTTTTTTTGCCAGTGTTTGATGGTTTCTGTTTCGTGAGTAATTTTTGTTCATTTATCATTCAATTTTGTTGCTGTTAATGGCGTCTGTTTTGCACGTGTTTGTGAATTTAGGTTTTCGTTCTGTTTCATGTGCGTGCATATATTGTATTTTTTTGTGTGTGAGTTTTTTTTTTTTAAATATTCAACCGTTTTGTTTGTTTGATTAGTGATGTACATGTATATGTGTGCATGGAGGCTGGCATTGTTCCCTGGAATTTGGAGTTCAAATTATAGTTCGCTGCGTTCGAGTAAACTTTAATTCGTTTTTATTCGGCTACCTTCACAGCTGTGAGTGTGGGGACACGAGCTCTAATGCTTTTTCGTTTTGTAAACGGCGAAGCCGTTTTTTGTTCAGGTAATTTGGTCGCTTTTGTCGCTTCCTTTTTATTGTAATTGGTACGGATTGGTCTAGCATGTTTACGGTATGTCCGTTGTCCACGTAATTTTGTTTGCGAAAAAAATGGAACATTAGAAATGCCTATTATGTTAAGGTTCTGCCCAAGCTTGTCCCGTGTTTATTATGTGATGGTAACACACTAGCGTGTGTCTAGATTTAGCATGTGTCATCTCGATGGGGAGTTGATTACGGAGTGCTGCAGGCAGGCTGTAGCGTAATTTGAAGTTTATTTGTATTTTGTATTTTTACGATTGAGCGCATGACTTCGGGCTCTTTTCTTATTCAAACCGTTAATCATAAGGAAATATTTAGTAAGACACCGGTTTCTGTTTGGTAAGAAGTCTGATCATTGTTAAAACTGTACTGTATTCACGACATAGACAGCCGCTTTTAACTATGGAAAACGACGAAAGAGGAGTACAAATGATATAAATTCACTGCTGCACAACAATGATCTAACAATGAACAGTTGTACAAAAATAATTTACCACTCCTTACAAGGATTTTTTAAGTGTGTGATAACGTTTTCATCCTTTTACTCTGTAGTAATGTTTTTTTTTGTAACTTATAATTTGTTCCATATTCCCTTTTGAGTAGGCATGGACTGGGAGATATTATAGACATTGGCAATATCTAGACACATGCTAGTGTGTCGCCACCAATTAACAGTAGATCATCCCATTTTAGACATCCGATTGTTAAAAATTGATTGTTAATGATAAAAAGGCGGCTCACTAGCAGACATGTGTCTGTTAACTGTCATGACTGGTTCGTAATTTACTGTGGTAAGCCACTGAAAGCATATTTTGGCATGTTGAGGATAAATCCTACTGCGACAGAAACGTTTCAAATTGTTATTTAATTTAGTTACGAAGCAGTTACGAACAATGGACGTTGTAAACAATGGTCGTCAATATCTGGTACTGTTGCAAAGTTGAAAAAAGCGACGGACGGACGGACAAAGTCGTTGCAATAGTCTTCTCGCCGGTTACGGCGTACAGAAGACTAAAACTGAACTATAACGAAGGACAAAATAAAGAAACATTAACGTTGCCGTGGATTGCGTAAGAATAAAGGGATGCACGTTAGATGGTGGTTACGCAACAATACGAGCTTCCACGAGCTAATGGGGTTTTTGTTAATAGCCGAAAAATAAAATGAAGCAAGCAGTCTGCATTAAAGACTGGCCTTGTGATTTCTTTCTTTATTTACTACTTGAAAAATAAAATGTTTCGCGTTCTGCTGTTTTAGTAACAGCGACCTTCGGCGGTTTCTGCATGACTGAATGTGAACGAAATCTTCAAAAATTAATGGGAAGGTGCAAGGGTAAACAAAACAACTGAAGGGGATGCACTAATTGAGTGAGCGAAGCGAACGAAATCAGCGATTGTTAGTCAGTGTGTGCAAAAATGGGATTGAAGCAACTTAAGCAGTCGGTGTAACCTTATGTTCGTTCACAGTCCTATGAAAGTTGTGATATCCACCCAAAACCAAAACTGGTAGAAAAACCCGCCAAGTTTCCAAAAACGGTCGGCCTTTGAAGGTAGTGATATCATTCCACCAGGGAAAGGCCACCAAGGTCAATCCTATTTAGCCGAGTTAATCGCACCAATACTTTGGACGTTAAATGAAACCTTGAAGATTGCTACAACGAGTAGCAATCTTTAAGTTTTCATTTAACTTTCGAACTATTAGTTGGTGCGATTAACTTAGCTAATAAGATTGACCTTGGCGGCCTTTTCCTGGTGGAATGATATCATTACCTTCAAAGGCCGACCGTTTTTGGAAACTTGGCTGGGTTTTTCTACCAGTTTTGGTTTTGGGTGGATATTAGAGCTTTCATAGGACTGTGAACGTACATATGGTTACACCGTCTGCTTAAGTTGCTTCAATCCCATTTTTGCACACACTGGCTAACAATCGCTGATTTCGTTCGCTTCGCTCACTCAATTAGTGCATCCCCTTACTATATAATAATACTTTGGACTTTGAATAACTTTGAATACTTTGAATAATACTTTGGACGTTAAATGAAAACTTGAACATTGCTACCGAAAGTAGCATGTTCTAGTTTTAATTTATCCTACGAACTATTAAGCCATGCGATTAACTTGGCGAATGTTTTGGTGTGTTGCTATCACTCCTTTGAAGGGCCGAACCATTCGGAACTTGGCGGCCCCTTTTACCGGTTTTTGTTTTTGATGTAATAAGATAATACCTGTTTTCCGACTGCTGAGAGCTAAAAATGTCTTGACGCGCAGCATCGAGACATTTTTTTATCTCAGCACGAGAAAAGCTGGTGATGTCCTATTTATTACCCGGTTTTTGCCTCTCAGTCCAACGATTGTTGGCTGCATGTAGCGTAAAAGTGCATAGCCGCAGACCAAATCCTCCGTGTTAAAGCTTAGCGCATGCGTCGTACATGTCTTGGCATGTGTGGTCGCACACACGATGAGCCCACACCCGGAGTTTCACGATTGCTTGCGTCATATACGTTTTAGGATTACAGAAATCTCGATGTATATAGTAGTGCGCGAAACGCTCCCCCTCAGTCGGTGTTTCATACTTATCTGTTTAGGATAAATAAAAAAGTACGGTCAAAAAACACTATTGCAGCGCCATTTTTCGCATGATCATGCCTGGACCTGCGAAAGGTGTTAACATGGAAGATTTGGTCTGCGGCTAAGCGCTTGTCATTTGGTCGCGCTCAGTGAATGTGAGCGCTCGCGCTCGGTGATTATTGCAGGCGGAGCCATATTTCTTTCATATTAGATAGAGCGCATAGTGTTATGACTTCAGCTCTTGTTAAGTTATAAATAAATAAATAAATATTTCTTGTTCTTTTTTTGTTATGGCAAAACAAGGTATGGAGTTTGAGGATCTATTTGAATTGTTGAGTAACCATGATGAAGACAATGCGGTCAATAATGGCTTTATCAGGTGACGCAGCAAAAGATGCTGCTGACAAAGACGAAGTTAGTAATAAATAACAGTTTAGACACAAGTTTTCTGGTGGAACCATTAATTTTAATGAAGGTTGCAGCGTTATTTTCAAATTTAAGTAGCCTATAAAATGATTTAATTAGCAAACTAGCATTTTTAAAGTCTTAAAACGCATAATGCTCTCGTTAATTTACTGTCGTTCATGACATTTAAATAAAGAATACTTGCTTAATATTTTTTATTATTTTTATTTTGGCTCGTGTCATTAATACATTTCCAATTGCCAGTCTATAATTTACAAATTCGTTAATTTGCTGTGGTTGCTGACACTTAAATAAAAAAATCTTTCTTAAAGTTTTTTAAAATATATGCATTGCCGGTTTATAATAATCAATAATGCATCCGCCATTAGTGCTGAGAGCCAATCCGCCATTTTAGTGCAAGAAATTGGCTCTCAGCACTGCAATGGCGGATATATTGCATTGTGCGTTCTTGTTTCATTGTTGCGCTTCTGCATCGTTACATTGTTAAAAGAGGACTGAGCGGCAAAAACCGGGTAATAAATGTTGGTTTCTGGATTTAGTTCGATGCGTTCAATAACATTATCCAAGCTACTCCACCTTAAGGATGAAGTGGTAAGATTACCGATCACTGTAACAGTTTCTTACTGCTTCCGTAGCAGTTACAAGTGTTCAGTGCCTTGACTGTAACTGAAGAAATAGTCGATGTGCAAATTAAAAAATTAGCATCTTTCTAAATAATGTCTAGTTGTCATCCGCCTCAAGTAGCTATCGTTCACCGGCACCTAGCCACCGTTTTGGAAATATGAAAAAAAAAGAAAACATAAATTATCAACCACTAGTCTAATCAAGATGCATTCGTTTTAACTTTGATTTTTTTTTCTTTTCGCTCTCTCTGTAGGGGTGGTTGTGTAAAAGCATCATATCGCTGAAGATGTACGCCACAATGTGCAGCATAAACTGGATGTTTCTAGAAGGTTTTTATCTGCACAGTCGAATCACAATCTCCATCTTCGACGACCATGCCCCCTTTGCTATTTTCTGTACCATCGGTTGGGGTAAGTAAAATACACACTTCCTTCTTGTAACAGACCCTCCCGAAACAAACTTTACTTAAAGGGACACCCGGTTTGCCATATAACATCTGCCTGCCTTGTAACAGCCACGCGCTGATCGCCATCCGCTCATTTACCAGCAACAAGGTCGGCTGGGGTGGTAGCTGCGTTCCTCGGTTGGCTTTGGGAATAGTACACGAAACAGCATCAAGTTAAAGATTGTGTCGTCACAAACCGGAAGTATTCTCGTATTTTAACATCACAATTTATAATTTTCTAGGCTAGTGTCTTACAATTTTGCTTCGGCGATCTGTTGGAATAATTAATTTTAATTTTTACCGCATTAGTCTTTTATATTTTTGATCTCATGGTAATTATTAGATGCATACACAGAGATGAAACGTCATGATTATTGTAAGCGCGCAAAGCATCATGTACGTGCGTCCCGCTGTATATAAAAGCCCACAATATTGTACAGAAAGTCTCGTAGACACCACATTTTAAAACGGTTTTTCAGCTAGGGATTGACTAACGGTAAGTAAATAAAACTTTTGGGCCATACTTGATGCGGAGGATCGAGAAACATAGCGCTGGGAGAAATGTCCTTTTAAGAATTTTTGGACATTACAGTAGTACATTTTTTGGAAGACTTACCCTCTAAAATAGGTGCGTCAGGCAACATTGTGTAACGCAAAAAAAAACTCTGTCTACATTTTTTTTGTGTATTACAATATGTAACCCCTTAAATAATGGGATTTGATGGCCAAACAGACAACGCGATTTTTCTGATTACAGCCAATCCAAATCACCAGGACCAAGCAGAAATCATATTTTAGGGATTCAACACAGACAAATTAAAACTGACTTGAGCGAAATAAACAATTATAACATCAATATGAAAGAAACATTGTGCCCTTTCTCATCTTATGATTAATAAAAGCGGTACTTTACTGTAAGGTTTGACCTAGGTCTCTCTTATTAAAGCCGTAATGTCGATGCTTCATATCGCAGCTATGTGGTTCAATATTTTCCAATTAGATTTTGTATAGGACTTGGCCGACACGTGTGCCAACACTTATTAATATTCGATTTGTCACATCGGACATCTGGACTTCAGCTGGAATCGTGATTTCATTTTTGGCTTGGTGGTGGAGACTTATTTCGTGCACGTCTTTACAGCACTAACTACGTACTAAATAATTTGCACCAGGAAGCTGGTTCTTAGCTCATTTTACAGAGACACTTTCGCAGATCTAGCCTTTTCCTAACAGTCATTTATATTGGTTGTGCCATTCCGGCGTTACGGGGCTGTGAACGATCATTTTATCATTGTATATTGTTTCAAACATTGTTAGGTGGCCCATGCTTAAGGATACGCCTATACAACACCCTCTTGTTGCAACGTAGCAGATAAGATTCAGGCGAATTTACTCAACACCTGTTATAGTCCGAGAAGAGTAATTAAAATTGATTGAGGAAACCAAATCAGTACAAATGCACAAACACCGTCCCTCCCCTGCAACAACAAAGCACAACAACTAAAACTTAGAAAACTCAATATCCATATGTGCAAAGGTGTCTACGTTTTTATAAATTAAAAGTAAATATATAATGCGCTACAACTTAAAACGAAAGCCTACATTCTGTACTACGGTAAGTAAAAGCATAGAAACAAAAGAAGGGAAAGAAACCCTCCCCTTCTCTTCTTCTATGTTTACGAGAAAAGGCAACGGATGAGTTCAAATGTGAAAACGTGGCCACATCAAAATTATAGCAAGCCAATCAGATCTCAAACCTCTCTTTGCCCGAAGAATGACATTATATACAGGGTGAGGCAAAAGTCTGGTCACACGCAAATAACTGCCGTTATAGTGGTCCTACGTTAACTTTGAAGACATACTTTTAATGTAAGTCAGATACGGCGAAGCCAATGAAGAAATTTTCAATGACCTTGAAAACAGCATTCAAGGTCATCCAAATTCTATCTTCCAAACGGCACAAGATACAGCACAATAGTGAATTACAAAGTTGTGCTTGAGCATTAAACATGACAAACTGTGAAAACAGATTGAAAATCGGAGCATAATTGCAATAGTTACGAGGAAAACAAACTAGTAACACTGTCTTCCCTGAACGTTTTAACTGCCATGCAATGAAGCTCACTGCATCTTTAAGCAAGTGAACGTAAGTGTGATCCTATAGTCTTTCCTGCGTCAGTCAATGCAAGTAAATGAGTGCAGTTCAGGATACAATAACAGAAAACAACGTATGATGCGGCCTAAGTATTGAGCCATCATTCACAACACAAGGTCACGTGGTGTGTGATTATTTTCTGAGTTTACATTTTCTTTGAGTGACATCCAGTGCGGTCGCAACAATTGCCCACACTTCACTTCCAAAAGCGGGGACACACTGGATATTCACATTTCTGAAAGCCCGCCTTTTTATACTTTGTTCCACATTATGTTTTCAGAAAACTGACTGTATGACGCCACGTTTTCTTCCATACGAGTGCAAAAAAACCGTAAACATCCCATTCGTAAACTCCAAGAGTAACTTTGTTGAGTCTTCAAGTGTGATAGCGACATGTTTTTGCACTCTTAGTGCAAGGAAACGAGTCGTCATCCAGTCACTTTTATAAAAACCTAATGTGGAACAAACTATAATAGATTCACATATCATTATGACATTACAAATTACTTTCATTAAAAAGTGAATTACAGTTTTGTGCTGAACAGGGAGCAACTAACAAGAAGAATTTACGTCACTGGCTCATTGGTAGAGGCGGATTTATATTTCTGCCACCTGGGTCTACGCAGATTTTACCCTTCCCCCCTTCCCCAAGAAAAATTTGTTCACCGGCTTTTTTTTTTTCAGGAATCGTAGGTGTATCCTGCATTTTCCTGAAACGCTTCAGGAAAATGCAGGATAGACCTACGATTAGGATACTCTGAAAATAATGTGGGGCGGGTAGCATAATAAGGGAGCACTGCATAGTTTTTAAGGGCCGGTTTCTGTATGCCTAAAGAAACATTTTTTTTTTCTGAGGAGGGATCGTTTAAATTACGCCCCACTTTACGACGCCATGCTACTAGAAAACGTACGACCACTTTACTGTTAAGGTGCAATTACTTTTCTTGTTTTCTGAAATGTATGGCACCATAAAGAAAAACAGCGAATAAATAGACGTTATTTCAAAGATTTGTCGCCTCCTTCTTTGGGGGCACTTTCATTCTTGTACCCCCACCCCCATTATTTACATCATGTCTTCCAGTCGGTTACATGTACTTCCGAATAATAATAATACAACTAGCCTACTACTTCAAGGCAAAATACCAACCCCCCCCCCATCCGAAAAAATAAGTCTATTTACGCACACCTATAAACCATGCATCCCCGCCCCCTATTTTCCCATCCACCACCTTATTTTCGGTGTTTTCTGAACGTAGACCTATCCTGCATTTTTTCTGAAACGTTTTAACCAGAAAAAAAGCCGATGAAAGCATTCTTTTTTTTTTGGGGGGGGGGCGAAGGAGCGGGTGGGGGCTCTGCATAATACTAAGTGGCAAAATATATAAATCCACCCAAATTCAACTTGTCTATTGCTTCCTGTTCACCATAAACTTGTAATTTCCCCTTTAATGAAAGTAATCTGTAATGCCATAATGATTTACGAAGCTGTGAAAAAGTGTGGGCATTCCAATTTCCAGGGTTTTTCAGCCTTTGGATGAAAGTTACGGCATTCATAACGACAATGCGTTTTTTCATTGCTGGCCGATTGTTGCGATCGGGCTGGAAATCACCCAAAAGAGCATTAGGCTTCAGCCCCAAAAAAATTAAATGTAAAATCCAGAAAGTAATCACATACCGAACGTGACTTTCTGTGTTGTGAATGATGCCTCATTACTTTAGGCCTAATCCGTAGCCATTTTCGTTTACTGGAATCTGAAATTCAACTGTACTCATTGATACAGGAAAGGTTCGGAACTCAAGCACTCGCTTGTAGAGGCAGCCCCTGATCTTCACTGCATGGCAGTTACAGCGTTCAGGGAAGAATTTGTTACTATTTTGTTTTCCTCGTAACTATTGCAATTATGCTCCGATTGTCAATCTGTTTTCGTAGTTTGTCATGTTTAATGCTCACGTACAACTTTGCACTTCACTTTTGTGCTGTATCTTGCGCCGTTCAGAAGATAAAATGCGGATGACCTTGAATGTTGTTTTCAAGGTCATTGAAAATATCTACATTGGCTTCGCCATATCTGACTTACATTACAAATATGTCTTCAGAAATAACATAAGATCACTATAACGGAAGTTATTTCCGTGTGACCAGACTTTTGCCTTACCCTGTATACCAAAGTACCACGGTTTAGAAGACAACAACGAACTCGTTTGATGTTTACGGTAAGGTTTAACTAAACCAAAGTCAAAACTGCAAAGGAACACGAATTTAAAAGCGGGTTGCCACCAAACTAAATTTTCCAGCATCTAGCCCTGCTGAAAATGAACTGCAGAAAAACTGCAGGAAAAAAAGTGCAGTAAAAGTGCAGTAAATTGCCCACCTCAAAAGAACTGCACCTCAAGTTAAACTGCAGTTCAAACTGTTGTTAAACTTCAGTTTTTTCTAATAATTGCTTTTGGTAGTAAAATAAAAAAAAAATTGTAATATAAATACCAGCTATCATTCAAACCTTAATCTTAGAATAGGGTGATTGTGCACAATTCTGAATGTTTCAGTTCTACAAGTTTTATTCTTAACATACAAGCATACCTAACCTAATGCACTCTTACGTTACTTACAATGATGCAAGTTGCAATCCAGCCTTATATACCTAGCCAATCACTAAGCGTTAATGTGTATGGTTCCAAGTTTTGTATTTTATGGATATCCGCTAAAGTTATGCAACTGTTGTGCATTAATTGTTCTACACCATACCAACCCTTTCTTGTACCACAAAACTTTGTTCATAATTTAAAAAGTGACACAACGTCACTTTCACTATTGGTAAACTGCAGTTATTTTGCAGTTTCTGAGTTGGCCTGCTGAAAACTGCAGTTATTTTGCAGTTTTGGAGTTATCTTGTTGAACTTCACAACCTGCAGTGTAACTGCCCTTATTTTACAGTTTTTTTTAAAAAATTGCTGTTAATGTGCACTTTATACCCATTTATTCATTATCGGTGAAATTTAATTTTTTCTATAATTTTGCCAAAAATTGACGTTCAAATACACCATTTTACACTTTCTTCGACAGGACTCGAATAGGGCTAATTTTAAGTCAACAGGTTGGCCGCAAGTCATTTAGCAAAACCAAAAATAAGTTCCAAATGGCAGTAGCTAATAATT
>JAHWFP010215373.1:0-16128 GCA_023313725.1 Lithobius niger
GCGATTCAGCACTGTGAGGCGAGCGGACAACCACTCATGAATCTTCAAGGGCCGTCAAACCCTAACATCAAATTCCTAATCAGTAAAGAGTTGGGGGCACACCTCTCGCTCAAATGGGATCGTGCAAGCGTTAAGCAGACGACACGCGAGAAGTACAGTGGACAACGGTTTCCACGCATTTTCAAAAACACTGGCACTCATGACAAGGTAAAACAGAAGCAAGCACAAGAAAGGAAGCCTGAAGAAGATAGGAGAGACCGAAATTAACACCACTCGGACTATTAGGCCTATCGAAAATTCGCAAAATACCGTACAGTGTGTATTTTTGTTTTTGAATTTGAGCGTTACAATTGTGATCGATTGATTTCGAACATTCAAAGTAGAAGATGGTTCATTTTTTCTAGAGGAGTTTAAAATACTTTGGGGGAATGTTTTTACTTTTGTAGTGAAAACAGCATAGCTTTTCTACAGACTGGCGAGAGAGTAGACAGTCTTAAGCCTAGGCTTGACTGAATGTTTCAAAGTAGTTTATGTAAAATAATCGCTGCCACCAGGTGGGTTAAGTTATTAGTGATCCTGGTTTCAAAGACAGTTAAATTGTCTAACCTTAAAACTAGCTAATAATCCCAAACTGAAGCCTTTCTGCTATTTCAAACTCTTTGGTTTGAATGCAAACAAAATAATTACATACTTCCAAAATAGAATATCTTCCCGTAGTTACAAAGTTTTGAATTAAAGCAACAAGAATTTACATTAAAATTCGGCAAAGTGTACTCGCTTGAGTTACGTAAAATTTTGATTAGAATTAAAGTGGGGTGTTCACTAAGAACTTAATGCAGTTAATGCAATTCTTAATAGAAAATTTAATTTTGAAACGGTGATTTTACTGATGTCAAAGTAAGATGGTGTCAAGAAGTGCAAACCACTCTTAAACACACCATTCAGTACATTGGCTCTCAAGTTTTAGAACCTTGTAGCACATGTAGAACTTCTGATATAGCTTTTTTTTTTCTTGGCCTACACCATAATAATTATGGTTTACACTGCCTTTTCAAGGTTTGAGAAACTTGACATCACCCCAAAGAGTGCTCAGAAAATCAAACCAGTCTTGGAGAGGTGGATGAAAGAAGCTGAAGAAAGGTACAAAAACGGAGCTCAAAATTTAACAGAATTTATTGGAACAGAGCCATCTAAAAAAAGGAAACGACGAACATCATTTACACCTCAGGCACTGGAAATACTTAATCAACATTTTGAACGGAACACTCACCCGTCAGGTACGCACCTTTTAAATTATTATTTTCACCTCCACCCGAAAATACTTTTCATTAGTTATTGGCTTAAATCTTTTATATTTGTTGCTCTATGCCAAACCAAAAGCTAAGAAGTTTCCTTAGCTCCCCTCTGAGTGGCATCCCTGCTCATATTACAGCAGGCAGTGCCATCAATCCCCCACAAATCGTTTGTGCACTGACCGAGTTGCCTTTCCTTTGCTAAGATGTCCAATTTTTAAACCTCCGAGAACGCTCTTACAGAAACTATGGAAGTGTGCTCTCACCACAGATCCGCAGGGATAAACATCCTGCCTGTAGGAAATGTAGAACCTGCAACTTTCGCACAAATCCGAAAAACTCCACAGCAGCTTTCCACCCAGCATGCAGGAAGATGTGACATTTGCTGTCTTCACAGCGCAGCTATTGAGAGAAAAGTTTTATTGCCAGAAAACGTTCGGCTCAACGTAACGCACAATTAGTAGCCAAGCGTGATTGTTCATCCTCCATTGACACACCTTCCCCTATATAAGACATTCCAAAAACTTCATTGGACGTCCGTCTGCAAACAATCAGCGTAGATTTAACTGCTCTTGAAGTTTTTCTTTCTGAAGAAATGATTGCTCAAGCCACTCAACACACTGTAATGGCAGATCACAAGATGAACGCAGACGAATCGCCGTGTGAATAATTCACAGAAATCCTTCACCCCTGTCTCCCAGCCATCTCCAGATCGTTATCTTGGAAGTGCAAAAATTCACCAAGGCAAATCTCAATGTTTCGATGGATATTATGAAGGTGGAATTCTCATCCGAGATTAATACAACTTGACCTAAGTTTGAGGCTTTTGAGAAAAAGTTCTTCCTTTTCGCTTCATCTGTTGTGGCCGAAAAATCTAAAGCCAATCTCCACTCTTCTCTCCCGTCATCAGCGCCATCCATTGATGCGAACGCTAACAATCCTGGAACAAGCAAAGACAGCGATCAAGGAAAGATCTGCCAAAGCGATGAACTACACCACTCTCAAAACAAGGCAAGAACAAACAATCTAACGAAAATTAAACGTCAAAAGACAGTGAAAAAGTAAATTGTGACAGTAAAGACAAGGAAAAAATGAAAAAGTGATAAGTGTCATGAACATTCGTCTTTCCTGTAATTTGTCCAAGGAGTTGGGACAACGCTCCGTGAAAGATGTTCCCAAACACATGGCATTGCAGAGGATTAACTTGTTGCCCGCAAAACGGACACGAAATCAAAGCCAGAGGTGAGCAGACAGGTGCTAAATGAACTCAAAAAAGATGTTACTGGCGAAAACACCAAAAACCCACAACGCACGATCCCCTAAAATGTGTTCGTGGGTCTTAACCCTTCCTAATCGTTTTCTGACCGTGATTAGGTCAAAAAGAAAGCGTTGGAAAAAGATGAGTAAAAATGACTCCTTCGGAAAAAGAGCTGTAGAAAACAATTGACAAGTTGCAAAAAGAAATAAATTTGCTCATCAACAAAGAAAAGCAAGGTGACCACAATATCAACAAATCAAAGGAAGGCAATGTCAGCAAATCGTCAAACAGCTGAATACCGAATTGCCTAATTGCCGAATCACAACATTCCCTAAGCAATGAATTGCCGAATCATCAAAATGGCAATCAGACTTTTCACCGAAAAGAAAAGTTGACACGTCACCGAAAAGAAATTAACTGATGTGCACAGTCGACACATCAACGACTCACCCGAAACGTCACAATGACGAATTGCCGAACTGCCGATTCACCGAATCGCAGAATCCCACAACTGCCAAAGGGCTGAATAGCCGAAAATAAGAATTGAAAATTCTGATAATTACCATTCCAAATACAGGTCCAGATATTACAAGTTTTACAATCATTACGATGACGAACGTTTTGAAAGGAAAAGAAAACTATCAAATGATCCATGGTTTCAACATGCAGACGATGCAAAGAGTGGATGAAAGAGTGGATTTCGAGGAATTAAGGGTAATGAATGACTAAAATTTTGACTACTCGATGAGTCTTTTTTGCAGTTGATTACGTGAGAAGAAACAACCGAAAAATAAAGCAGATATTATTGACGAAGTTCCGGATTTCGTACCATAGGAATAATTTTTCAGGAACCTCAAAGGTTCTTTAAATTTTCCAAAGACTTCGTTCCGCCGGAAATAAACCCAGATGTTCCGTCACTGGACGCCCTCGCCAACTCGAGGGGGGGGGGGATCGTGCCGATTCCCTTCACCTACCACAATCAGAAGTTGCCTTTCGCCAGCTTCTAAAGAATGAAAATGCCACAAGGAAGGGAGGAAAATCCATCTCCAAACCGCTTCCACCTCACAACCCGAAAGTTAAGAAATTTTTCTTTCGTTCCACTGGGAAAGGTGCTTCTTCTAAATAAAGGTGCGAAAACTTTGAAGCAGCTGAATACTACCCGACTCATCAACGATGGAAATGGACACGATCCAAAAATCCCTTCACTCATCGTTATTCCCTATTCTTACTTTGAAGAAGACGAATCATTCCTCCGTAGCAGCATTCGCGCAAGTTCTCATGCTGACCTGGCATATTCTGCCACCACAGCCGCACTTAAAACGTCCTGTAGCTGAAAAATTTGAACTAGCTGATAATTCAATCCTTAAAGATTGCAAGAGCTTAATGAAACGTGCGTCCTCTTTCCATAAGGACAATTTCAATTGTAGTTCAGGGCTCTTGCTCAACATGATTTTTTGATGTAGGGGTGCCGTTGTGGAATCTGCCGTGAAGACTACAACCGAAGTGATAGGTCAACTGCGTCTCGTCCCCCATACACACAACTAAGAAGACCTTGTAAAAATAAGGAAGAGCTGTTAAACGGACAACTACTCGAGCTTGCGCCCGAAGTTAGGGACAAAGCTAAAACCCAAAAGGTTTTACCGTCGTTTGAACCATCGCTTTAAGGTTTTACCATCACTTGAACTGTCAGAACTACGAATCTCAAAACAGAAGTTTGAAAAGCAAACTAAGAAGCCTCAAAGCAACGAAAATAACTGTTTTCAGTAACGGTTGTGACAGCAACTCTTCCCAGCCTACAGGAAGGAGCAATGGAAGAGGAAGAGAAACTTTTCTAGGAACAGGAAGACCGTCTCATTACTGACGCAAACATCGAACAACCTTCCCCTCTTCACCGGCAGGTGGGTGGGAAAGTTTATGCATTACGTGTCGGCATGGACGAAAATTACCTCCGATACCTTCGTAATTTCTAATGTTTCAAAAGGCTGCATTCCTCCTTTCCATTAAATCCCCTCCCTTTCGAAAAAACCTCTTGTCTGGATCAAGAACATCCCCATCGATGTAAATCTTGAAAAGGAAGTTCAAGCACTCTTAGTAAAAGGAGCAATCCAACTGCCACTGAGAAACAAAAGGTTTCTGGAGCCCATCAAGGTGATAGGCAAAAAAAGAGGAGGATCATGACCAAACTTCGATCTTCGCAAACTCAACAAACATCTAAAAACAGATTATTTTAAAATTGAAACAATTCAATCAATCAGGGAGGCGCTTCAACAAGGCGAATGCACTGTCTCATGCCTCTCCAACCCTTCCGTTCATCACCTGTTTCGTTTCATCTCAAATGGAAGGACCTATCACTTCACTGCTGTACCTTTTGGCCTCTCCGCAGCCCCACAAGTCTTCAACGCCGTTCTCCATTCGGTTTTTGCTCATCTTCACCCAGAAAACATCTGAGAACACTCTTATTTGACGACTGATTGATCACAATTTAAGAACACTAAGTTAAGAACACTACTCCTTCTGCAACGGAAAACCTCCCTTAACCTGTTCTCACACCTTGAACTAGGGATAAATAACATCAAGTCCAGACTCGCCCCAGCCATGACCTTTTTTCTACGAGCGGAATTCGACCTTCAGAAGTTTCTAGTCTGACCGCCAGAAAGAATCAAAAAAATCTTGGAAGACTTCTAATCAAAAACATAGTTACAGCGCCAGAACTAGCTTCACACGTAGGAATTATCTAACTCGTGCGCAAAACTAGTCTCGCAAGGTCAGTGGAGAGCAAAACCAATCCATTGGTTTCGGAAAGAAGAATGGTTCCCACAAACTTCTTGGGAAAACTGATTTTCTCTCCACAATCTGCCTCTAAGTTGTGCTCTACGGACTTCCTGTCGCTACGCCCTTTGTCTCCAATTATTGTCTCCAACACAACAATTGCTGTACCAGGGATCTCTTGGATTGTGCCTTTCAGCTCCCAGCCTTCTTCCCGTTCCTGGCTTTCACCTCTTCTTGGCCCAACAGCCCATGTCAGCGACCGGGTCCATCCTATACGGTCGTCCTCACGCCACCCTGTTCGGTCTCTGACGTCTTCTCAGAAGATCCACTCAGAAGATCCAGCAAACCCTGACCCATGACGGTCCTTCTTCGGCTCAGCATTCTCCTCAGCGACCGCAAGTGCTGGTCATTCTCAATGCTGTCTGTTCCTTCCTGGTTTATTATATGATAAAAAAATAAAGATACATGATACAGTTAAACCCCGTTATAACAATAACTCTTACAACAATAACCCTGTTATAACAATACTGTTTTCTTCAAGCAACAATGCATGCAAAAGTGATTGTTTATAATGATAAACCTGAGATACCATCCTATTTCCAAACTCCGGTGGACTATCGTTATAAAGAGGTTTCACTAATAACAAAGACGACCGATCCAAACCAAGACAAGTAATACTACGTCAATGGACGTGGCAATGTTACGTAAGATAGCATTACCATGGCATGCTAAGGGATTTGTTCCACCAACCGTCGCTTCATTCCCTGGTCATGGTAATTTCTTCCCTCAGACGCCATTCACTTCCTTGCGGATGTACCCCTCATATCTGGGTTACTTCAGCTATCTCTTCACTGTCACCTGCTTGTGCTGTCGCCACCAACCGTGCTGTCCCATGCTCCAGCAGTAACTACCAGTCTACATCATACAATTCTCCAACTCCTAATTTTCCAGCAGTATTCCTGTCACTCACGAGACCCCGACATTTGGGTCACATCCTTCTCCTACTTCTTCGACTGGATCTTCTACGGCATCTTTTCCTTCAGTGCGGTCTCTTCGGTCGCACCCTCGGTCCCCCTGTCTCCCGACTCCTCCTTCGTTGACGCCCTAGCGCGTCTGACATGGAGCACACAAACCAGAAAGGGGGGGGGGGATGAAGGGTGCTTGATATAGTAAGCTGGATGACCCTCCTCACCAGCACACACCACAACCATTCTATGTCGTAGAATTCTCCGACTCCTAAATTTCCACTCACGATGCCCGACATTTAGGTAACATGCTTCTTCTTCTTCGACTGGATCTTCTACAGGAACTTTTCCTTCAGTGCGGCCTCCCGTTTGCTCCCCCCCCCCCTCCCCCCGGCGTGGTCCCCCCGACGTGGTCCCCCTGTCTCCCTAATCCTTCATCGACGCCCTTACACGACTGACATACAGCCCGGGAGACAAGAAAAAAAAGTGGGGGTGAAAAAGAAGGGCACTCGATATAGATGCTGGATGACCCTCCTTACAAACAAACACCGCAGTTACTCGAGAATCCACGCATCATATTGCTCTTCTCCTCTCGGTTGCTCACTTCGCCACCTGTGGACTCCTCTATATACGACGTGCCTATAACTGTCCCGTACAGCTCTTCCCTGGGACACTCTTTATTTTGTTTTCAACGGCTGCTAGACGGAAGCACCCCTGCGAGGGTTTTCCCGTGTCTGGCCTCTTGCTGGGATTCCCCTTACGTCATGCTTGGCGCGAAACCTGTCTGGGTGTCCACCATTGTACCTCCTGAACGTGCTTAAGTTTTCTCTCCATCATGGGTTCTGTGGCGACACCTGATATGCTTCAGCTCCGACCCAACAAGTTTCGACCTCTCTATTTACTTTTGCTTCGGTTATCGGCCGCACAGGACCTTATCCAGACCCAGTTCGTTGCGAATGCTTGGAGGTTACCAGCGCTAAGGTTCATCTCGACCCGCACCCTTGCTGCCAGTACCACCGGTACTGTGACTGGTAATGGCAATGTCGTTGCCATCCCCACAGGGTAGGGTATATTCTGCTCGTCATTCGCTGCAAACCGGTAGCCAATTGGAAGTAGCCTACAGGGGTAGGTGGGAGGATGCCTAGTAGGGATCGACCGAGTCCGGATATATCCGGATCCAGCGCTGGATAATGCGGTATCCGGCGAGATCCGAATCCGGTAATTGTATTGCGTCGGATACCGGTTGCAATACAACAAAACGTTGTCGCCGTAAACATGTTGTTTGCCCTCGGTAAAGTAAATCGTAGTAAAATAACTAAGCGATCTACAGGTATAAAAAACTGCAGACGTAATAATTACAGTGTAAATTATTGCACAAAAATATACTTGTGACAATCGTATTAGGTTTTACTTAAAAAAAAGTTGAAGTTCGACTACATAAATCCGCTTTACGAAAATATTCACCTTCCATTGCAGTACATGAGAGACCTTGAAATGATAACGTCCTCTGGTTATTCTTCCATTACAGCGTTGTTTACGGCTTCCGACATCCTTTTTTAAAGTTTTTAATACCGTAGAAGTAGTTTAAAGTTGTTTTATTTCCTAATTTATATTCATTATCGTTTAAAGCAATCCGTTTACGGCCGCCATCGCGCTCCCACTCCCAGCCGGTTGTCCGCCAAGAGACGCGCACCTGCTAGCTCCAATGGCTGTGACCTTGACTCGCTTCGCGTGATGTCACCCCCGCCGCGATGAGTGATCACGTGCTGTACATGTGCCAACCTGGGATTCCCAGCTTTCCAACGTGACCAAGGTGGTGGCCGTTTGTTGCGTTGTTGTGTTACGACAGCTTGAACCAGGGGCTAGTTTTAGCAAACAAAAGCAATTTCACGTCAATTTTGACGACACGGCCAACAAATACTTCTGTTGAGGTAATTAACAGATGATATTAAATTAAATAAATCCAAAATATGCGTGCCAAAGTACCTAATTCAGTCGGAATTACACGTCTGTTGTATGCATATGGCAGTTTTTATAGCCGATGAAAATGTACATTACCTGTTTTAATTAGCAGATTCCTCCTGTGAGCTTATTTTCCCCTAGAGTCTTGAAGTTGTCTCTCCTGCCGAGCTCGTACCTGTACTGCGCATGTGCGAGGCCTGCTTATATAAACTTCCGCGCAGCGGCCATTGCCATCATTTCTCCTAGGGCGATCGCCTCGCGTGGTCGCTCTTTGAGCATCCCCTTCGACGTTTCATCTTTGCCTCCGCATACCTAACGCCTCCGCGCCAGGGCCCTTCCGTTACCATCTTTACAATACTAACCAGGACTATGGTCTCCTCCGTCTCTTTTGGGACAGGACTGCTGCCTTTTCGCCTTCCGTTGACCGTTTTCCTCCACCGTCGCTGAAGGATATGCCGTCCTCAATTCCTTCTTTGGATTCCTTGGTTCAGGAAGGTGCGCTAGATCTCCCGCCTGCTCCTGCTTCTGCCCAGCGGGCTTCCCTCCGGGATCTTGCAACCTCCGCATCACCCCGGTGTTCATCATCATCGATGGCCTTGCCTCCGCATACCCCTTCCTCTTTCACAAGAGGCGCACTCTTCTCGACGTGTACATCTCTCACAAGCTCCTGCTCGACGGTCTGGCCGTCTTCCCATGACCCAACCCTCCCTCTCCCGCCAGGCTCGCCAACCGCCTTCCGTAGCCTTTCCTCGTCTGGTCTCGCATTTTCCTTCCGCCAATCTTCGAGGAGCTTTTCAGAAATTTAGATCACCGTTTACCACGTCTTTTTCAGACTTGCCTTCCGCCATGACTGCCGTCGGTGTATCTTCCTTTCCACCGCCCATCCTACCGTCACCCATCATTCACATTTTTCTTGACATGAACACACATGAGTGTCCTTCATTTTTTCCTTCGGGCTGCTTACGCCTTCCGCTTCCGTTTCCTACCTTCCGCAGACCCTTTTCTAACGAGGGCTTTCCTACTGAAAAACCGAAACCATTAACCATTAACCAGCGATCCTTTCACAAAGCACCTCTTCTCGATGAGGGCTCGCCCTTCGACCTACACATCAGACTTCTTGTCTAGTTCATCACCTGTTTCAAGACGAAACAGACTCCAACCTTTGGGACGAACCTGGTTCTCAGTTCCTTCCAGCTGACCCTTCTCCTCTTTTGGGACAACCAACACGGAGAAATCCACAAACTGCCACACCATGAAACATCCCAGACTTACACGATGCATCAACTAACATTTGATGACTTCAACACATCTGCCACATCCCACCCCTCTTTTGAAGATTACGGAATTAGAACATCTTAAAGGCATGAAGACCACAACCAAGGAAGACTGACGCCCCCACTTTTCAGTATAATCCCATCACCAACCACATCGGTGTCTGGTGCTTCTTATCTTCAGGCCAGTTCTGGCTTCAACAAAGACACCGCCCCGAAAGAACATTCCCCCCAGTCTGGTTTCATTCAGTTTTCTCATTCAAGATTTAAAAAAAAATCCACCTCTTTCATTCATGGGAGTCTGTGACTCCGGGTTAGCCAGCTCATAACTGTAGGGTACCCGTCAGATGGCTCCCACCACCAGTTTTTAATGAGGTGTACTGTAATTACTAAATTTACAGGTAATGAATAAACAGGTAATGAATAATTCTGAATGGCACGTAGAAACAGGAAATTGCCAGCCCTCCACTGAGCCGACTAAATTTTGGTTCTTTTGCCTAAATGGAAATATACATTACCTGTACCCACTCTACCTCTCGAGTCACCACCATGACATATTGAGAGAAATAAAAGATGGCAACCGGTCACACCTCGGCGCTTTTATAAGGAAGGGTGTAGCATGCGCACTTGGGTTACCGAGCTGGGTGGTCCTAAGCAACTTAAAATCTCTATGGAAAGACATCATTCGGTAATTTGTTCGGGAATGTGTATTTTCGTTTAGGTAAAAGAAACAAAATTTAGCCGGCCAGCCGGAGGGCCGGCAATTTCCTGTTTTTACCTTTAGGAAAACTTTCCCACTAGTCCTGCTCGTTACCGAACCCTTGGGTCCAAGCGAAAAAGTAATGAAATGGCCGAGAGGCGCTATGATAAACGCCTGAGGAAAAAGCTGAGTGGTAAGCAAGAAACTTTAGGTAATTGGATAGGAAAAGGTTATATTTTAACAAAATAGATGTACTAAAGGTAAGTACTGTAAATCGTGTATTGAAAAATCACCTTAAATCGACGCTTATTTTCACAATCACAGGAAATACAACAAATTTCCGCAAATTTTCGATAGTCAGCAGTCCTGGAGGTGGAATGGCTCAGGCGACTATCATCTTCAGGCTCCACAACAACACAACGGTCGTTACGAAGTAGTGATCTGTGGTGTTGTTGTGGAGCCTGAAGATGATAGTCGCCTGAGCCATTCCACCTCCAGGACTGCTGACTATCGAAAATTTGCGGAAATTTGTTGTATTTCCTGTGATTGTGAAAATAAGCGTCGATTTAAGGTGATTTTTCAACTTTAAAATGAATTTTCACAGTAGACCATGTGACATTTTCAAAAATCGTGTATTAAAAGCCCAGTTGAAGCTAAAGCCCACCCCCTAAAATGCTGTAAAGTCAAAATCGTGGAATAGTGGAGGTAAAGCCCACCCCTCAAATTGTCGTTTTTCTACGAAAAATTACCTAAAAGTTATATGATGTGAATAAAGATAGTACTGCTTGCTATGTTTACTGGCCCTTCTCCCTCCCTATGGTAATAGTGGACTCTTCCTTTAGCTCCTGCACAAGGCCTGGGCATCTGTCACCTAAGCCTCCTCCCTTCTTCACAGCAATTAAAAGGATGAAAAATTGGTCTTTCAGAGATCGTTCAAAGCTTCGAATTTTCTGTAATAAGATATCCAGAAAGTTAAAAAGCCCATCCCCCTATTTTTGCCAAATTAACTGCATAAGCCCATGGGCATTTAATCCACGATTTACGGTATTGTAGGATAAGCAAAATCGTATTTATGATTAAAAATGTAGTATTTCCAACGTGGCTAGGATTCGTGTCAAGAAAAGCAAAGATTTCTTTATTTTAATCTTGAATTTGATGTATGGTAAATAGGTAAAATGAACACCAATTTGTAATGGAAATATTTGACTAAATAAAATCCATTGTTCAGTGTTTTTTTTTAAGGTGTGTTGACTGTTGAGGTTGAAAATTTGTATGGTGGAAGAAGCTGCAAACTGAATTTAAAGCTTTGTACGTGCTTAATACTGTATGTTTGCTTAGCTACAATAGTTTTGTAATTTGCAGGTGCTGAAATGACGGAGCTTGCTGAAAAACTAAAGTATGACCGTGAAGTTGTTCGTGTTTGGTTTTGCAATAAAAGACAAGCGCTGAAGAACACTATAAAAAAACTAAAATCATCATCTCCTTGAATCATCTATGCTGGCTTAAAGTTAGTTTTAACAATGATAGTTTTTTATTGTATATTTACCAATATATTAGTTGTTTATGTGAAATTGCTTTTTTTCTACAATCTAGCAAATATCAAAATTGCATTTGCAGTAGATCTGATAGAAAGATCTGTGACGTTCCTAAATGCGGCAATTAAAAAAATATATTTATTTTTATTTTTAGCTGTATGTTGTGTATAGGTTTTCCCCTTCCAATTTTTTTGTGCCAAAAGCTTCTTTACTGTCACTTTCATGGCATTTATCATTCTTCTGCAGAAAATAACGGAAGTTTTTACGGCACAGCAGTTGCCAAAATCTGGAGACCTTGCTTTCTTCTAATGAATGAGTTCATTACTAAAGAAGGCACCCATATACCCTAACACTTTCCAACGCACACATCTGCAGTAACATCCACAGCCTTTTTGGCAAGTGATGCTTTGTAATGTTTACAAATTTAATAGCATCTTTCATTACAGAAACAGATTGTTATATATTATCATTTTTTTAAGCAATCAAGTCAATGCCATCTCGTAGCTTCATCATCATTATTGTGGTTGAATCATTAGAACTACACATGCCTTAGACGTAAGCTTTTTTTTTTACAATCTGGAAATGGTACAAGTTGCTTTTGACACTGACTAGTTGAGTTAAATTACATACAGACAATGTGGGTTCAAGCTACATGTACTATAGTGATGAGTAAATGTAAGGTTGTTTTGCACAAATCATAGTATTATTCATCAGTTAAATGTGATAAATGTGCTGCAAAAATTTCAGCACGAATGATTTGTTTTTGAAATCTTATCCTTTATTGTGGGAATGATTGCGTCAACTTTTACCAAAATATCCAGTACTGTATATTTGTGCAATTTTATTATGCTGTCACCTTTTTTTGTTCTCAAAGTAACGAGTTGGTTGAATTTTATTTTTTTTTTTGCATGCTGGAATACCCAATGAACATGAAGTTGAGTACAGCCAATCTAAACATTTTCCTAACCTTGATTTCTACTGGCCGAATCCCTTTTGAGTATTTTCTGCCAGTTTCTCTAAAATGTGTGATTTGTAAACTTGTTTTTGATGTGTGTCTTGTTAATCAAAAATAACTTATTTTTTAGTCTTATTGGTGGGCTTCCTAAAATATTTCATTTACCTGTATTTGTATTTATGAGAATTTACCCTTCCCTTTTGAGTTCACCTAACTAGTCTTAAGTGCTGAATTGAACTAAGTTAAGTGTTGACAATCACCAGCCATAATTTGTCGGGACATGCCAAATTGATTTGTTGATGCTGAAACATGAGAGCCATTGTCCAACGCTACTGAACACCTGCCAAATTTTAAAAGATGTTCACTTAAACTGTTCTGAAATAAAGTGAAGCAATGTGATGCGGCAGTCAGTATGGCAATACGCGCAGATAAAATTTAAACCAGGGATTGGTAATGCTGCTGGCTTAGAATTTTAATTTTTATAATTTTGACTATAGAATCGGATTGGTGTAGTGTTAGTAGTAATGGTTGATTTTCACTGATACATTTTCTGTTCGAAACTGAAGGGCTTCAGAGATGGAAATTTTAGCCCAATGGTTTCCAACTCCAGAGAGGTACAGAGTATGACAGCATCCAGAGTCATATACTTTATTGTAATTAACTTATAAACCATGATAAAGAACAAATGCGTGGGTTTACTTTGTAAGTTCAAAGTCATTAATAGTTCATCAATTATGCAACATTTTCAAAGCGACCACTCACAACACCATATGCTAATTTTTGACAAACGTTAAAGATGTTCTACTGCTCGTCTGTCTTAGTGGGACTTTTTCCACGCTGTTTTAAAAGTTAAATTCTCCCTAGATAGTGTTTTGGAGGATTTGAATGCAATTGTTGACGTAGCCCCTCGTATATGTCAGGCCTTCCTGATTTCCACCTATGTTCAAGCTATTCATTGAGCTGGTGTTGCAGACGTGCTGGCGTAGATCTATAACGATACGAAACGTTGTGCAAAACGCCAGCTCACTGAACAGCTTGAACGTAGGTGGAAAGCAAGGAAGCCTGACAAATACGAGGGTCTACGTCAACCGCTACATTGAAATCCTCCAAAACAAAATGTAGGAAATCAAAACTTTCGAAACGGGGTGGAAAAAGCCTGACGAAGACATCGAGCAGAAGGTATGTCGAAGGTATGCAGAAGGTTTCTTACTATCTGCAAAATACTAACCTTCTGTATGTTAAAATCGCTTCGATTTGCCATTTTATGCCCGAAATTAATTTAAAACTCTTAAATTCAGTTTTAATTCTCATTACGATGAGTTTAGCTTATCACTCGGTAGGAACATTGTTGGCGCTCTCCATATAATACTGATACAGCGGCTGTGGCTCTCACTTCGCTTTGGGCATGCGTGCTGTATATACACGGGCCCATTGTTCCCAAAAAAAATGTTAAGATTGCCATTTCGCCAACATGGACGACAATGCCCCATTCGCTGGACTGCTTGCCTCCGGGAAGTTTCCGGAATGTGCATGCAGGGACGACGCTAGAATCACATTACTGGGGAGGCGGCAGTGGGGCAGCAATTTTAGTCAGGGGCGAACCGAAAAATACTACTTTTGCGGTCCCCCCCCCCCCCCACAAAAAAAAATAAAAAATAAAAATAACAATCTTGCAATTCTTTCTCACACCCAATGTTCTTAACTGTTTTCCATACCATTTTTTTGGAATAGTTTTAAATTCAGCTGAAAAAAAGATGATTTTACAACTCACACAGTAACAACTAGGCTCCATTGATGTGACCTCAAGTCCTTCCTGTCGCTGTGAAAGAAATTAACATAGTTTTCTTAAGTAACCAGAATTTTCTTCGTTTATACATTTGATTTTGATCTGATGGTGGGGGTGCACGGGGGGGGGGGGGGGGGGATCCTTAGCATCGTCCCTGTGTACATGTCAAAAAATGTCACAAGATCAACATTAAGCCTTTCGTAAGTGCCGTACATGTAATTTTACGGACATGCAGTGCGAAATCTGCGAACTTCATGAAAAATCGGCTGCCAAGAAAATTTTACGACCTTGAAAAAGACTGCACAGAAGAAAGCAGTTAGAAATTGTTCTTCCTCTGCAGGAACCCCTTTGTACATAAGAAACATCGCTTGAGCACGGACATTTTTGCTCCAATCGTCCCTCTTTCCGACGAAACTAGAGCGAAGCATAATGATAATGCACCTCTGAGTGTGAGTGATAACAGACGACAAGAACTCTGGCGGTTCGTCAGAGGATTCGTCATTGTTCAGAGACGGTACACCGCTTTTTGCATGCAACTGTGAGCTAGTTATCTCCAAACTGTGTAAAAGCACACGAGCTGAAATGAACGTTTCTTTAGATTTAATGCGTGTGAAAATGTCAACTGAAGTTAAATCGAACATTAACTATAAATTTTCTGCTTTTGTCAACTAAAATTGTTGCTCTCGTTTCTACCCTTGGCTTTGATTGCGAACATGGTCCCGCTCCCAGTGCCCCCAACGACCGTGCTGCCATCTATTGACACGACCACTTACCAATTTCGTAGCACAAGCAAAAGGGGAGCAAGTCATAAAGCGTAGCATCGTACCGAAATCAAAAACCGCTGTGGCCGTGAAACAAAGTGCATTAAATGTTCAAAAACTGACGATAAATTTCAAATTTAAAAAATGTCAATCAACAATGAATGTGTAAAATAAGAACTGGAAAGCAAGTCTAGTGTGTCAAACCCAGTTAAGCTTGTCTCCCGGCAAACGGACAAGCCAGAGACGGGCATACGGGCATAATGTTGTTTCAAAAGAAAAAGTGAAAGAAAACAACAAAAAACCCAAGTCTCACGACCCCTTAAAATGGGGGTGCTCTGACTGAGAAAAAGTCAAAAGGAAGACGTGGAGGTATGACACTGGCGACAAAAATAAACTTTCAATGCTTCAAATGAGCCCGTAACGTTACGGAAATCTGATTATAAAGAAAATAAAAAATCAGATGGTCGCCAAATTGCCAGTTCACCAGATCGCCACAAATCTTAAAAGGAAGGGTAGAAAATCCATGAACGTAAAGGCACTGGAAGTTCTCTTAAGGTTATGCTACTTGAATCTCCAAAAGATTGAAACGGATTGTCAGATCGCTGTATTAAACTGTAGAAAGATTGCCACATCAACAGATCGCCAAACAAATCTTGGCAATGCTGGTTTTGAGTGAACGGCGAGAAGCCAACTTCAGAGGAGCCGTCGCATGACACTTTCGACGAGGGGCCGGATTTTGTTCTCTGGGATGTTTTCTCTTCAGCCCTTTGTGGAGCCTCAAAGACTAAGTTTTGTAAAAACTCTGTTCCTCCTGAAATAAATCGTGGCGATGATTGGGGGGGGGGGGGGGGGGGGGGGGGGGGGGGGGGGGGGG